>PVJX010001245.1:138025-172235 GCA_004027295.1 Dolichotis patagonum | reverse complement strand
TAGGAAGAACAAACATTGTGAAAATGGCCATTCTCCCAAAATTACTATACAGATTCAACACAATCCCAATCAAAATACCACTAACATACCTCATAGATCTAGAGAAATCACTCCTAAAATTCATCTGGAACCAGAAGAGACCTAGAATAGCAAAGGCAATTCTAAGCAGCAAAGGCAAGGCAGGAGGCATCACAATCCCCGACTTAAAATTATACTACAAAGCTACAGTAATAAAATCAACATAGTACTGGAATAAAAACAGACCTGAAGATCAATGGAATAGATTGGAAGATACAACCACAACCAGAAACTCACTCAACCACCTTATCTTTGATAAAGGGGCCAAACATGTTCGCTGGAAGAATGACAGTCTCTTCAACAAATGGTGTTGGAAAAATTGGCTATCCATGTGGAGAAGACTAAAACTAGACCCATGCCTATCACCATGTACTAAACTAAAATCTAAATGGATCAAAGATCTAAATCTTAAAACAGAAACACTAAATCTGTTGGAAGATAACGTAGGTAAAAACCTCAAAGATATAGGGGTAGGTAGAGAATTCCTGAACAAGAATCAAACTGCACAGGAAATACTTCCCAGAATCCATAACTGGGACCATATCTTATTAAAGGGTTTCTGCATGTTGAAAGAGATTTCCAGCAGAGTGAAAAGAAACCCACAAGTTGGGAAAAAATCTTAATGGACTGTCCATTAGACAAAGGACTTCTGTCTAGAACTTATAAAGAATTTTTAAAAATCAGACCCTCAAAATTCAAAGACCCAATCCAAAAATGGGCATCTGAAATGAATACACAGTTCTCAGATGAAGAAATACAAATGGCAAATAAATACATGAAAAAATGTTCATCATTAGTCATGAGAGAAATGCAAAATAAAACCACACTGAGATTCCTTCTCATCCCCCAAAGAATGGCCAGGATTAAAAAAAATACTACCAACAACAAATGCTGGAGAGGCTGTGGGGAAAAAGGAACTCTTCTGCACTGTTGGTGGGAGTGTAGACTGGTGCAACCACTGTGGAGGTCAGTCTGGAGATTCCTCAAAAAGCTGGGTTTGGAAGTCCCATTTGACCCAGCTATCCCACTTCTAGGCATATTCCCAGAAGATCTGAAAGCATCATATCACAGTGATATATGAGCACCCATGTTTATAGCAGCACAATTTGTAATAGCCAGATCCTGGAAACGACCTAAGTGCCCCTCAACCGAGGAATGGATAAAAAAGTTGTGGCATTTTTATACAATGGAGTACTACTCAGCTATAAAGAATGATCACATTGAGATATTTATAAATAAATGGACACAACTTGAGGCCATACTCATAAGCGAAATAAACCAGACTCACATGTGTAAATACCAAATAGTCTCTCTAGTATGAGAGTTGATAAGAGTATATAAGATTTTATGGTAAGCATGAGTCCCAATCTCATAGCTTTGAAGCCTTTCAATGTTTTCATTCATCAGTTGGAATGGTTTTATTCTGTTTTGTTTGGCTATATCATGCATGATTCTCCATTCTCTCTGTAAAAATACTGACATAGGCCTACTCACCAGATGCCAGGGAACTTACGATTTCTTCTGTTATTCTAATTAGATAGCAGATGACTCAAAAAACATAGGTATGTATAAGGAAAAATAAATTAAAAGCTCAAAAACTCAGTAAAAATAAGTGCAGGTTGATCTTCTCTACCTCCCAAATGATATGTGAATTTAAGTACCAAACAAATGACTACAAAGTAAGAAATTAAAATGCAAATCTATCAGTGATTTTTCATTGTCTTTACAGTTTCTTATAAACTATAACTTGGCATTAAAAACGCAAGTTTTAGAGGAATCATTAACAATATGGTTTATGGGCAAAAAAATAAGGTTAAGAGATATCTATCACTGGGCATATATTCAAACAAAAGCCTTTGCTACCTGCAACCCTTAATCATGATTGTCAACCTCAGTGGATTTAGAAACCTCTAGAAGATTAGTGGGCCATATTTATAGGTCTTCTTATGGGGTTATTTCCAGAGATGATTGGCCTACAGAGCAGCAAACTGGAGAGGGAAGACTCACTCTCCTCATGGGTGGCATGATCAAACAGGCTTGAGCCCAGAGAATTAAAGAGAAAGCAGAAGGAAGCTGCCCTGCATTGAAATTTTTGATTCTGTTTCAGTAGGAGCATCTTTTGCCAATGCTATTTCCTATGAAGGTCAGAATGCAATTTATTTAGCCTTTCCATGTGGACTTACACCAGTGACTGTCCAGGGAGCTGCCAGACCTTCAGTTTCTGGCCCTATCTTTGTTGCTTCTTGTTCTGTGGCTTCCAGGACACTGAATTGAGCAGCTCCAGTAGCTCTGCAATGCACAGATGACCATTGTGAGCTATCCTGCCTCCCATCCTATGTCTATCTTATAAATTTCTTTATATACTACTGTTGATTCTGTTCCTCTAGGGAACCCTGCCCAATATACTACAATACAAAAAGATGGAAGAATGAAAATATGCAAATATACTAATAGACTTTATGTCACAAAATGGTGGTGAGACCATTATTTCATCAACTCTAAACTGTCTTGTAAAAGAAGACTCAGAAAAGGAAGAAACCTGGCCAAGAGCTAATCATAAAAGGAGTTCCATTCAGACTTTTAAAAAAATCTGCTCAAATCCAAACTATTGCGAGGTAATACTTAATTCTAACCTCAGATGACAAAACTATGATATATTAATATCAAGAGTGGTTAAACTGGAAACAAATATACATAAGTGCAAAACATGTATTCCCTCAAGCAAACCACATATTGATTTTAGGTTTTGTTTGCCATGAATCAAATAGGCAAAAATTACATTTTAGAATGAATATTTGTTATCAACAAAACTTTAATGATTTCTATTGAATATATTTACTTGGTTTCTGGATAACAAGATATTTACTAAACCTAAGTAGTTGCTAAGTAACAGATGAAATACAACCTACCTCAGTGATTCTAAACAATGAATAAATGTCACTGATTTTTAAATAGAAAGCATTTGATATCATAGAATACTCAGCTTTTGGTTCATGAATTGCATTGTGATTGGAAACCTTAGCATTTCAACTATGAAATTTTTCTCTTTCTCCAATCCATCTTATTTAATGTGACATTTTCTTTTCCTTAGTTTCTTCCTCATTTATAAAAGCTCATGAAGATACACAGAAACAAAAATGAAGGCACTTTAGAGCACAGAAAATTTAGCTTAACTCTGAAAGGCTTTCAAACCAAATAGCAAAAGATTACTTAATTATCTGGGTGGAGAAAAAGTCAGCTTATGTTTTATATATGCAACTTTCTTTTTAGCATTCAAAAATACTCTTTGAATATTAAGTTAATATTTCTGTATTAAAGTTGGACTCTCCTGCTTATTTCTGTTATGTATATAATCTTAGGGTATGAAACTTCCACTTCACAAAATTCATATTATCTTCTTTTAATTTTAGAAATATCTCAGCACTGTAATTAGAACACTACCTCTTTGATTCATTAGTCTTTTTACCAAATTCTTTGGCTGTGAAGGGAGGAACGTTTATATTGTTTCCTTGAAAGGTCATAAAACTCACAAAGGCGTGCCTCATTTTAGAAAAAATGTATTTTGTAATACCACCACTTAGGGAAAAAAGATAATGTGTACACATACTATTTTACAGGTCCAAGCAGCCTCTTAATTATGTGAAAATCTGTAGCTCATGGTAAATCAATAGCGGCAAATACCTTTCATGTGGTTTAAATCCTGCAGACATTGCACAGGTGAACAATTCCCATATTTATATGAGAGAACAAAGGAAACAGCATTAAAAATGTTGAGCTGCTTTCAAATTGTGTTTGGATTTTTAGAGAATGCTTTTTTTCCAGATAAGACTTCATTTCAGAGAAAATGCTGTTTTACATTTTCTTTCCAAAGAAAACTGTTCACATTTCCTCATTTTTGAATCTTTGGCTTTGTAGTAGGTTAGATTTGTTTGTTTGTTCATTATATTTTTATCTAAGGTAGAACACATTTGGTTTTCAGGAATACATATTTATTTTAGTAATGAAATTTAGAAAGAACTTATAGGTGCGCTGGCTTTTCAAAGTAGATTCAACATCTAGGTCTTCTGAGTGTGTCTCTCTGCACCTGTTATGTATGCCGTAACCTAGTAGAATTCAGTTTCTTTGTGTGTATATGCTGTAACTTAGTAAGATTCAGTTTCGTTGCCAAACCCGGGGTTTAACTTTACTGTCACTCTTTCTGTATTGACTTTGCTTCTGCAGATTTAAAGGGCTGGTTAATTCCAGGTACAAAGAGGAGAATTTTTCTCTAGTGCCTAAAGTATTCTACAATTGTAAACTATGCATTTGTAAGTCCCTTAACTCTTTCTTATCCTTAGGGAACTGTTTAGAAAATAACTGTTGCATTTAAAAGGGACACATATTGCATATTTCTGCCTCCTTCTCCGTTGAATTGGTAGCTCAAAGGTCAGGAGGAAACGCCTAATCTTCAGCTCCTACTGTCTACCCTCTATCAATCTATACCTTCCTCAGTCTTTTGCATCATTTTCCCTGGATGATTATCCTGTCCTTGACATTACTATGAGTACTCTATGAAACAACTTTTCTGCCCTCTAAATTATTCTTTTTCTTCATGATATCCCTAGACAATTGAGTCTTCTTTGTTCTTTCCACTTGGTGTAATCCTTTGTGTCTTTCCTTGCAGAGGCTGTCCCTTTGCAGTAGGTCCAACTTCCCAATTTGTGAAGATGATCTTGGGCTTAGCCAACTCAAACTCATGTTCTTCTGTGTGCCAGGATCACATTCCAGCTGCCTGCTGCAGTGTCTTCCTGGGTGTCCCACACACTGCTCAAACTCTTGACTTCTTCACCCTTAGTGGTGACATCTTTTAGATTTTAGTGTCTAACAAACAATCTCAAATAAAATCCAATGATCATTTTCTATACATAGTTTATTAATTCCTTTTACCTATTTGTCTATTTTTGCTTTCTGGCTAAATTGTTCATGTTTCATTCAGTAACTTCTTTTTTTTTAAAATGTTAAAATGATTTTACATAAAATACATCTAGTGAAAGCCATATACTTCTATATTTCTATTCTTTATTCTTACAGGTCCTAGGAGCTCTTTGTTTTTATTCTAGATATATTTTTTATCATGAATCTGTTTCCTTTGTGTTGGATATTTCATCATATCCATGTACTTTCTGTAAAGAGTGAGGAAGATGACTACTGAAGAAATACATAACTACCCAGTAGTACAGGGCAATGAGCTCACTGGGGTTGGAGTAAATAGATGCTCTCCTTGAGTTGGAAAATTTAGCTCTATACCAAACTCTTCTAATTTGTAAACCTAATGGTAATTTTATGGGTTTAATATGTATCTAAAAAACCTCTGATGCCCCAAGAAGAGAGATAACCAGACTATGCCTAAAACCCTAAACTTTCTCTTCCTTTTGTATTTAAAAGTAGCTTAAATTACTATTCATCTTCCTATTTTATCATGTATAACTAGCTGATTTTAGATAAGTCAAAACTGAAAATATCTAAAAGTTATCTTCCTTTACACAATATTTAATTTCAATCAACATAGATCTATTTAGGGCAAGGTGATACCTTTTGTCTAAATACCTGAGTAAGTGGGTTTACGTATTGTAGAAATTTAAACAGCAGTGATTTCCCTTATAATTTTCCATAGATGTTTAAAGTATGTTTTTCAACCAAATTACTATGAAATGTTTAGAGAATTAGAGGAATATTTATATCACTTGATTATATAACATAAAAGATCAAACATCATTATGATAAGGTAACTGCTCATTTTTTGTTTTAAAATAAGCTTCAGTAAAAATAAAATATCTCAAAAATGGAATTAATGACATGGATTTTAAGGTTCTGTGTAGATATTTGTCATAAATATGGTATCATAAAAATCTCCTGTTATTCATCAGCTCCTAACAACAAATTACATAATACACTGTTGATCAGAGTTCTAGTTTGTGACTCACAGATTTATTTTGATATTTCAAGTGTCCTAATTTTTTCTATAATCATTTTTAAAAAACAAAAAACTTCTTAAGATGTATTTTCGTGGCTTTTTTCCCCTCAAAAATTGTAGACTTGAAGAATTTGTGGAAGAATAATTTAGAAAAATGTGACTTTTTAATCTATGCAATCTCTTGGTTTATACAAAAAAAAACTCAAATCAAACAAATAAAAATCTCTTATATTCAGGAAAAGTAAAATAAAGAATAAGCTACATATTTTTTCAGTGCTCCAGGAATAAAGGTGTCCAGCCCCTGAAAGAGAGAGGTGAGAAAAGTTCGTTGCAGACTTTTAGCTCTAGAGGTTGCTTGGGAGTCTATCCTTGCCTTCATATCCCCTCCCTGAGGAGGACACTGGCTACTAACTTGGACCAAAGACAAATATGCCACTGTTGCTGGGCCTATACCTTTAAGGTAGTTTTAAGTGTAATAAAGAACCTACAAGCAATCACTTTTGGTAGAGATCTATTTATGTATTGTTTTAGTTTCTTTTCTCATTGCTAAGACAAAATATTTGACACCCAAATTAAAGGATTAAAGGTTTATTGTGGTTGACATATTTGCTGGCTCAGAATCTCATCATGGAAGAGAAAAAGTTCATAGTGGCAGAAAAGCAAAGCAACAGGCAGCAAAGCAGCAGCAGCAGCCTGGCTCTTACTTTCATCTCTTCTAGGCTATGCGTCGTTTGCATTCCTGTTATCCACAAGCAGAACTAACTAACCAACTAACCAATCAATGGATTAATTTAGTAATCATACACCCTTTATCCCAACATCACATACTTAATCCCAGCATCACACACCCTCAACCCAATCACCTCTGAAAAACCCTATCTGTAACTACATGAAATTTTGTAAAGGGGGCGGGCTTTAGACACAAGCTATAGCAGATATGTTTCTTTTAGTATCACCATGGTGGACATCAACTTTTCTTTTGTAATTCTTCCTTTATTTTTTGAAATGATTCTTTCAAAATGTTACTACTTTTTCTCCGTTGGATTTGACACAGGGCCTCCTGCTTCCTGACATAACGAACATCACATCTTCTTAAACACTAAGTAGAAACTCAGGTGAAAGCCAGGTTCGAAACAACAGGGCAGGAAGTATATGTTTATCTCTAGAACATATAGTCTGTCTGTAGTCCCATAAAACAGTCTTTGCCCTGCGGGGCTGGGGATTTAGCTCAGCGGTATAAGCACCTGCCTGGAAAATATTCTTTTCCCATGGTAGATTTTACGAAAACTGGAAGAAAAAAACTCCCAGACAGTAATATAAGGTTAATTTTCACCTAAAATATCATTTCTGTGCAACTCATTCAAAAACTTGAAGAAAAGTCAGCAAGGTAGTGTAAACACTCAGGATCGTATCCTTCTTCCACTTTTAGAGAGTCCCCTTAAGAGAAGGGTGAAGACTAAGGACACGGTCACTGGCATATGAGAGACTGTAACAAAAGGGAAAGAGACTCTGCATATTAGAGAATTTTTAAAATCTCAGATTGATTTAGACACCCTCAATAAGAGAATAAGTAAAACTCTGCCATCAAAGTTACGCATGATCTGATGCAGAAAGAATCTAGAGTAGACCAAGGAAGCTGAGATGTCATTTGATTTCATCTGACCAGAAACAGGCAGAAATCATGAAAAGTCACCTTTATTGGAGTTAAAGAGGATGATCTTGGTCTTAAAGGATAATTTTGTCATGTAGCAACTATAGGATGCTCACTTAAGAGACAACAAGCATTGATTGACATCCTTATTCATGCCATTCTCATGCAGCAGCACTATTAGACTTGCAAAGGTCTAGTGCTCTTAAATGTTACTTATTTCCACTTTTTAGTATCTTCCTTAAAATTTCCTAAATCTTCTCCAGTGTTGGGCCAAGCTGGAACCTACAGGATAGTCAAGGTATGGTTCCCCAGGTCTATGTCACCTTTACTCTAGTCCCTATTTCTCCATTTTGGGATAACTCATCCACCCACTTCTCTCAGGTTTATTTCTTTGTGAGGTCAACCAGATGCCCTGAGGAGAAGTTGTAGTACTTATGACTTTGGTGTTGTCTCCAAATCTTGTTACCAACACTCTATTGAGGAAGGGGAGCTTAGTATTTGTTTCCTGGGGCGGTAAGAGAGCAGACTACAAAACTGGTGCTGACTCACAAATTTGGGGTAACTTTTGCTCATACAGGAAACAGAAGGCATTCAAAGATATAGAGTATGAAAAAACCCTAGGCCCTGGGCTATGTTGTAGGTCCATTCATTAGCTTTTACTAATCTTCCACAGCCACTGGTCTCCCATGCCACTGGTCCCAAAGAGCATCAGTCTGTCTCCCACATGGTCTTCACACCACATATGAAGCCATTCACCAGAGTGGCTATGCTTATTCTGGCCAAAAGATTTTGAATTTGGTGCTCAATAAGAATAATGGCCCTGTCTGAACAATTTCCTACTGTGCCTCTAAGAACCGTGATGTTGGGCTCTCTCTGGTTGTCATTAAGCCATGCCAAAGGAGGAACTCAGGTCTCTGTGCAAATGACTCCATTTTCTTGCTTTGCTCTTGAGCTCCTCCTTTACCTCCCCACTTTTTTCAGCAAGCGGATGGTAAAGTCAATTTGGAGAATCATATTGTAGAATTATAATTGTTGTGGACTGATGCGTTTAGGAGGAAACACAATGAGACCACATACAGATCTATGCTTACACCACAAAACCCCAATTGTAAATTGAATGAGACAAGGAAATAAATCTGGCTTTCCCATTATTTTGAATAGTAGGCGGTGCACCTAGACAACATCACCAACGCACAGTAATAATGTTTGATAGTCTTTAAAATCTGATATTCACTGTGTCTCAAAGAATGAGGCAGTATCATGAGCATCAATGTAGGTGACATTAAAGAACAACAGAAACTGCAAAGACATGGATGCCTATGTTGTTTCAACACAAACATGTTTTAAGGACCTCCAATGTTTTGAATAATAATAATAATAATAATAATAATGTTACTACCTTTTCATTGTGGTGTACATACATAATTAGCCAAAAAGATACGCCTGATAGTATAGAATACTCCCTGTAATACCAGCACTGTGAGGGGCTGAGGCAGGAGAATTGCAAGTTGGGGCCACCCTGGGCAAACTAGTGACTCAATGAGACTTTGTCTCAAAATAAAAATAAAATAAAATAAAATAAAATAAAATAAAATAAAATAAATATAATAAAATATAATATAATAAATATAATATATATAATAAATATAATATATATAATATATAATAAATATAATAAAATATAATAAAAAATAAAAATAAAATAAAATAAAATAAATGTAAATGTGTACTAGGAATCATGACTGACCATAGCAGTACCATACAGAGCCATCTTTCAGACAGAGCCTAAGAGAGAAAGAGTAAAGGGACAGAAAGAGATGGTGAAGATAACCCAAGCTAAGGATGAACCCTTTCTTATCATGAGTACAACACAGGGGACAAGAGATGGATAATAATGAAGAATTTTTAAAATGCCCCACAGCTGAGGTCAATTTGGACACTTCCCACAAAGAATTGACAGCTGGCTAGGATGAGGCAGACAAAAATATAACAATGGTCTCTTTTGATAGTGGCCATGTAAATAAAGCAATTCTAACTTCTTGCCTGTCTTTCTCACATGTCAGAGAAGTACAGTTGGAAGAAGGAGGGTGGCAGTGAGGTACATCACAGCAGGAGAGGCTGAGTGTGCACATCTCCCAGTGGGTGCCAGCCTGTGGAGAAGGACATCAGAATCAAGTTTCCAGCTGCACTGAATTTTTTAATGTGACTGCTATGGTATAGATAGATGAATAGCCAACAGAGGTCCATGTCAAAAGGCCTATCCGCAGGGAAGCACCTTTGGGAGATGAAGGGACCTTTAGTAGGTGGGGTCGAGCAGCTGGTCCAAAGCTGTATAGTCTCATCCTCTTTCTGTCTGATTCTGTTCCTGCCTCACAATGCAAGAAATTTTTTCTGCCACTTTCTCTCACCATAATGCCTCATCCTTGCCAGTAGCTAAGTGAATCTTGGACTGAAATATGTAGATCCATGAGCCAAAATAAACCCTTTCTCTTTATAAATTAACAAACTCAGGTATTTTATTGTGGTGACAGAATGCTAACATAATAACTAAAACTTCCAAAGCCTTTCTGAAATGTCATGAATATAGCAGAAAAGAAATTCAGCAAAGTCTCATGGGAAATCAATCACTGGAGATAATGAAAACAATTTCATATGCATAAGCCTTTAATTTCGAGTGCTAAAGAAATTGATGACAACTTGAGACTCGAGTAATCTACAGCCTAAGTGGTATCCTGCCACCCTGTTCTGATGAGTTAGTTGACTGTTTCTAAACCTCAGTAAAAAGCTTCCCTTTGTAGTTTTCTTTCTGATATATTCTGTAGAGGACTTGAAAAATAGGTGCTTGGAGGGTAGGTTTCTTATTTCCGGAAAGTGAGATGCACCCTCCGTGTGATTTTTTGAAGTTCACCTTAAAAAGCATCTTTTGTTATGTGCAGGTTCTGAGAGCATGTTTTCTATGCTGAGGAATTTGACATTTCAGCCCTAGTTTGGCCTTCATTTCCCAAGAGTTACTTGGACCTGCTTTTATAGAGGTACAACTTGGAGAGAACCTTATAGAGAATCCCCACAGACTCTTGGTGATTTATAAGCTTGAGCTAATTTAGTTGGTTAGAATATCTAAGTCTTAAAAGGGGAAATAATTTTTAGGCTTTCTTAAATTTATTTGTGTAGACAGACCAACGCCAGAAACATTAAAATGAGTAACGTTCCATCCAGCCGTAGGCCGAAGTACAGTGAATAGAGGATCATTTTCAGAATGTCACACTAAAGTAATTCAGTATTCATCACCATAAAATCATTACAGTGATGAGGTGCAGACAAAATGGAATTAAGGTTTACAAAAAAAAAAAACCCTCACTGAATTTTCCTGGTTCAGTTTATAATATATTCTTACAAATAATTATTTATAAACAATCCGAAGAACAAGCTATTAAATTAGAAACCAAAATATTGTTGATTATATATCATTTTCTTTATTCCACCCTGTTTCATAATCTGTATCAATTTATCATGAATTAAATAAATTTTCAATAGTGTTAAAATTTATGGGATTAGCATTCTATTTTCTTCTATTTTTTGCCATTTAATTATTATTTTGTTGAATTTTCAGAAAACCTATATACATTTGTTTTCTTTTCCTTAAGTATATTTCCAGAGTCATAATTCAGTATGTATCTCACATTAAAATCTCAGTAACATTTTTAAATTAAATTTCTCACAAGAGGAAGAATTCCAGGTAATATACTTGGACCCCAGTCTGTTTGGTTCATAGCTATTAAACTGTTTGCTATGAGATCTCCATCATGTCACATCACCTCTTGGGGAATGAAGAGAAAGGGCTCAAAATTCAGTTTGGATGTCTAATCCTCCATGACCCTAAATGCTTTTGGCTTCATTTAACTAAGAGGTTCAATAGTTATACAGCTGAAGGCAGTGTCCCACCTGAGTTTCTAGTTTATAGTTATATATCCGGCCATTTGTTCTACCCATAAATGGATACAATTTAGAATCTAGCCCAAAATCTGGAGATAAGTTTCACCTGGTGATGGATCAGCTCTTTCCTTCACACCCAGCAGGACACGTCTGGTTGCCTGACACCAAATCGCCACCTGAGCAAGAAACGGGCTTTACCCTGAAACTAGAGCTCCCTGCAAGTGATCATTTATGGAGACAGTATCAGTGATCATCTCTGCTTGGTGTAGTATGATTGGGAGAAAGATACTGGAAGCATGAGGAGAATGAATTGGAAATGAGAAAAGCCTGATATACATTCCCTGGTGATATATTAATATTCTTCCTTTACTGAGTTTTGTTTTCTAACTTCCAAAGAAATGTTTGCTGAATTTATGAATTTGTTTGTTTGTTGTTTATCATGGCACTGAAGATTGAAGCCAGGGCCTTTGCATTGAGCTACATCTCCAGCTTTTTTTTTTCTTTATTGTAATTCATCTTCCTATTTTGTGATAGGTTCTTGCTAAATCATTAAGTCGCCTGTGCCAGGATAAAACTTGCAATCCTTCTACCTCAATCCGTACAATGACTGGGATTACGGGAGTGTGCCCCCATGGTAAACTGATTTTTAGTAAAGTCTAAACCTATAATTTTATGTGGATAAATCTACCTTTGTGGAATCAGTAATTCATACTGGGGGAGAAAAACTATTCATCTTCCTCTATGTGTTTTAAAAATTATAAATTCCATCCTGTTTCCTAATTACGATTCATTACTTAGGCGTATATAAGGGAGAAATTAATGCATAAAACTCTGAAGGTCTGAATGTCCCCTCTAACACTAGGTTGAAATTTAATCCCCACTGTAACGGTACTGGGAGGAGGGGTTGGTGAGAGATACTTGTCTCCTCAGGGCAGCAGCCTCATGAATAAATAAGAGGGTGGGAATGGGTTTGTTATCATGGGAGTGCACTTCTGATAAAGGAATGGGCTTGGTTTGATTTTTTTCTCTGTGCCTTTCTTTCCCATGTTCTTACCATCGGACGCTCTCCACTTTGTTGTGACACAGGAAAAGACCTCTGTCAGATGTCAGTGCCATGATCTTGATCTCAGCAGTCCTCAAAACTATTAGAAACAAATCCCTGCTCTTTGTAGTTAGCCTAGCTTTGGATAAAATGTTCTAGCAGAAGAAAATGGGCTAATATAGCCATTAGCCATCATGTATTTTGTTTGACAGTTACCATATACTTGAATTTTTCCCCTGTTGTTACTTTCCTTGATACTATTCAATATGTAATTTTCAATGGTCATATTAATCTTGAATACTAAACTTTTATTTGGACTTCTTGGATTAACACTGGAAAGATTATATTTATTTTTAAAATAATGAAATAAATTTAAATATCTAACTTTTGCTTATTGACCAATATAAATATCTTATTTGCTTTACTGTATCTTTCTCCTATAGCAAGTATACTCTGAAAAGATTGAAACACCACATGCATTTCAATGGGATAAAAAATTATCCTTTTTAAAATAATACTTTTGAGTTTAACTAAAATTTTAGCCATAAAATGTAATTAGTAGACAGCTTCAATTGTGAATAATGGTCGAAGATGTAACTCTGTTTTAGATCCTTATTCTTTCCCTGGCAAGAAAAACATGATATTCTCTTGAAATTTAAATTTATGTGTTTGATTCTTTCGTATAAAAATTAATTTGTTTAATGCTTCACAGGAGATAGTGAGGAACTAGTTTCACTTCAATAGCTATCCCATAAAGTACTGACCTGATAACTCAGTTACTGAAAGCCACAAGTCTGGGCTATTAACAATTAACTAAGGTAAGCTGCATTTGTGATATGTGATAAGAATGACCTTGTTTAATAATATAGTTCACAGATGAACTGTAAAGTTCAAGTAGCTGTAGGCCTCAAATACAATCTGAAAAAGCTTTAATACACTCGTGCACACAAAAATTACAGCATTCGCCAGCTTTATTCTAATATTTACAGGAAATTTTATTATTCTCTGGCAGGATCAGTCATAAGGAAGTTTATTTTGCATGCTTGGATTCTACAAAATGATATCATCCAAGTTACTTCCTTATATAGACTAAAATAAGTCTTTGTGATTTCAGGAACACTCATAAATTTAAATCACATATGAAATAGTCTTCAAAAGATTTTACATTTCAAGAATCAGTTTTTTATTTTGCATTCCACAATAAGTGTTAAAGTAAGCATTTTCAATCATCCTCATTGTCTTTTTCTACTCCCTTTGACATACAGTGGGAAAATTATAAAAATTACAACATTTGTTCAATATGCACAGAATTATCCAGAATGGTGCTTCCTTTCCTTTCCTTTTCTTTTCTTCTTTTTTTCTTTTCTTATCTGTCTGGCTTAGGTAATCATTGAGATTTTGGTCACCAAGATATTTTGATGAATAGTAAACGCTTTTCATTGTAGAATATATAAATGGGAAAAAAGTATTTGCAGTTTGAAAAATAAAAAACACAAGTACTTAATCCACTGAAACACTGGAAAACATGCCAAGATCCTAACTCAATATGATTTATGTAAACATCTGCAGCTCTGTATATTACGGTTCTTAAGAATTCGAGCTGTTAAATGAATACAGATCAAGCTGACTATGGTAGCACATGCCTATAATACCAGCACTTGGGAGGCTGAGGCAGGAAGATCACTGTGAGTTCTTGGCCAGCCTGGGTTACAAAGTGAATCCAAGGCCATTCTGTACTGCAGAACAAGACCCCATCTCAAAAAGACCAAAAATCAAAAAAGAGAAAGAAAAAATAAAAAGAATATATGTGAGCAAAGAAAATGCTGGTGCCCCAATGAATCTAAAAAACATTACAGCTTTCTGCATTGCAAGATTGTGCAAACTACTTAATACATTGTGAATACCTTGTGGAATACAGTGTGGAAGACTGTGGAGGACCCTAAAGACATGCTTGGTGGAAATGTATCTTGATTGAATTACTCTTTATATTTACAAGGATATTAGCAACTCATGAACATGGTTTGGAGAAAGATAGGCTATAAATCCACATTTGAGATTAATTAGCATTTGTGTATTAATTAAATCATTGAAACTACAAGATTACTAGTGGACAAATGCAATCAAGAACAGAAATTTAGGGGGGAAAAGTCACAAGGTACAGTACAGGCAAAGTGTTATATTTAGATTATTATGCATGTCATAAATTCTTGAAGTTTTAAAATTAGAAGTAAGAATGGAGATCACATAGTTCAACTACCTCACTTCTTAGCTGGAGCAATTAAGGATTAAAGAATTAGAGAATGTATTTAAAGTTACATGGTTTGTTTCCTAGTTGCTTATCGAAATGAAGAGAGATTACCCTAAGGAAACTTGCACCAAACAAAAACAGCAATTTTTGATCATGAGACATTAGAGAATATTAAAAATAACTTTTTAAATATAGATGACAAGGAGAATACACTAAGGTCCCTTCTTTCCTTCATATAACTTTTCTTAATGAGGAAAGAATTTCTATTTGACAGGGTAGACTAAATCCTTGCTGGAAACAACCACAGAAGCGTGCTTAAAACTATGAAAAGGAAAGAAAGGGAATTTGGTGGTTTGCAGCTGTATAAGCTCTGTGACTGTTACATTTGAGAATGTTTTATAGAGAAGAGAACGGAGCAATTCAGTTTTATTTTCCTTGACTCCAGAGCAATTCTGGTCACCTTACATAGCAGGAAAGTTTTTCTTTTTTAATAAACAAGTCTGTGCTTTGACATAAAACAATTTGAAATAGTGTAAACCCACTTACAACAGCATTTTGCTCTCATTTCTATATTTATATAGTGCAATCTGAGTGTAAGGAACTGTTAGAAATCTTGCTTCTAGTATTCAAAGTTAACAGTGTTTGCTCATATAAAACAGGCTGCTGAAGCTCTAATTGTTTCACAACTGTACCTTTGGTCTGTTCTAATTTTCTAACTAATTAAATGTAAATATTATTTCAAATTATAAGGCAATAAGACTAGGTGTTATGTTCTCCCCTTCTCTGCAACTTTACTTCCTTGAGCAGGTACCATAATGGCCATTCAATATAAATGCCTGTAAAATGAGAATCATATTTCCCTCATAGTCTTATCAAGAGGCCTAAATTACACAATCTATGTGAATATTTTTGTAAACAATGAAACTATACTTAAACATTATGGATTATTTTTACTATGCTAATATGGTTTACTATTTACAAGATACTTCTCTAATAATGTAATTGTTATTAAAAAGAAGCAGAACATTATAGAATAACAGAGTAACAATTTTTATCACACAACAATTCTTCCAAAATATTTGTTGAATTGAGATCAATATGGTACAAACAAAATGCAGTGGAATAGAAGTACAGAATAAAGGACAGGGTAGAGTTTTGAAATTAATGTAAGAAGTATTAAGTTAATTTAAAGAAAATGAGGGATGCTAGATAATAATCTAGTGGGGAATACAACATGAGGAAGGTAACACTGGCAAAATCAAAAGCCAGTAGTTATGAGCAGTGAATTATAATTCTAATATGAGACAAGGATTAAGAAGTAAAGTATCATAGTAGTGTATTTGTTCAGTAAGACATTAAATTCTGAAATTCTTCTGCCTGTAAAGAAAAATCAGGAAGAAACTAAAAACAGCACTGATGGAGAGGGAGCTCCATCCACATGACCAGCTCAATAATACAACGTCTTCTTCTCTTGGAAGATACATTCTCACTGATTCTACAGTTGTATCTATCCCTGGAGTTCCAGAATTAGACACCTTATTGTCAATTTAGCAACTACCCTTGGGTAACTAGGATTAAGCTCCAAACTGATGTGTCTATGCATGAATTCTTCCTCCCTGTACCCAACAACTTGGTTCCTTTAGCCTTTGGTGCCATAATTCATTCATTCATTTAGACTAACATCCGTGGAATCATTTTAACTTATTTCCTCTTTTATAATACAAATCCAAATAAGCATAAACTTTCCTGTGAAAAGAAACCCTGAATCTATAGATTCACCATCATTCACTACAGTTATAGTCAAATCCATGGATTTCAGTAATCTCCAAAACAGTATCAAAGATTCCTCTGTAGCCCCACTGCTGTCTTGAATTCAAACAGCAAACTGAGTGGCTCTTTTAGAACATAAAATACCTTATGCCACTGTCTCTTTTAAAATCTGTATTCATATATAGAATAAAATTCAAACTTCTTATACTGGTGCAAAACAGCACATGAAGTTGGCCCTGGTCTTCTCTTATTTCACTTTGTCTCTAACTATTCAATCTTTAGCTCTGGGCCCTCCATCAACGACCTCCCTTTGGGTCCTGAAGGATGCCAGGCAGCACATGACAACCTCATGGCTTTTGCACTTTCTTTTCTTCTGCCTGAAACACTCTTTTCTTAGCATTAGGAAGCCTTTTAGAGTTTTCAGTGCTAACAAACATCGTGCTGTGTGTCCATGCCACAGGTTCACCACCCCTGCCCTGGACAACCAAATGCTTTCTTCATGACTGTTCAAGGAACATCCTTCTTAAAGATCTGGTCATGGAAATAGCACCCTTTAGCATTCTTTGTCTTTTACCAAACTTTATTTTTCCTCAATTCACTTACTGCTACAAGATTACATATAGTTTCTGTATTTGCTCATACTATGTCCCCACCACCTCCACCATAAAAATAACTCCACAGAATTTGTTATCTGTTGTACTCACTGCCATATTTCCACTGCCTGGAAAATAATCAGCACTCCATGGATGTTTACATATGACATTTATCAGTTCTTAGGACACTATTTTTATTCAAGCTAATGTTCAAGATTTGTGATTTTTATATATTGCTATTATTTGAAGAAGAAAAGCCTAACTGGACTGTACCACTTATTCATATAGCTATTTTCTTAGGGTTCTAGGTTATAAAAGAAAGATATTTCCTGTCCCATACAATCCACCCTTCTAGCAAAGTCTGCTTTCTGTATTACTGTAAATGAGCATGCAGAGTGAGCTTCTGTCCACCAGAACCTAGGGCTTGACCCATGTTTAGCAAATGTCACCAGCCTGTTAGAAAGCTCCACAGAAACCTGGCTTGGGAGGATCAAGAGATGTAATCACAGTGTACTCTTGGACATTTGAGAATATGAAACTAACATGGAAGTCATTAACTGAGTGGTATGAAGGTTGTTTGAAGTCAGTCGCAACTGTTTCAAGTCTTGTGCTAGCTAAAGAGGAAGAGCAAGATTATGAGCAAACACATGGAAAGACGCTGAGATTTCCTGAGAACACTTCCAGGAGAGAACGGGGGGAGAAAAGTGGACAAAACATCACTTTTGGATGAAGCTCCCAACTAGGCCTCTCTCCCATGTGAATTTTGAAAACAAAACTCTTTCTTTAGGAAATGTGAGTAGGCAACTCTTTTTTTTTTAACCTTAAGAAAATTATAACAACACCAGCCCAATCCTAGATGAAAGTATGCAAAGTACAGTGTGTGACTCACCATACTTCACTTTTGTGCTCGGGTGCAGGGATAACAGAGATTAAGTGGTTTTAACGATGCTCTATGAAACTCACACCACAACTGCATATTTGTCCAACTCACTCAAAACACTTTACCTATCCACTGTTCATATTGTAAAAATACACAGAAGCCAGACATAGTGAAATATGTTGTAATCCCACCATTTTGTGAGGCTGAGAAAGAATGGCAAGTTTGAACTCAGCAGCAATTTAGTGAGACCCTGTCTCAAAATAAAATAATTCCAAGAAAAGGGCTAAGAATGTAGGTCAGTCTGAAGGCCTGGTTTAAGTCTCCAGTACCACCAAAACAAACAAAAACAGAAAAACAGAAATCATCCACTAAAAGTAGTTCTAGGAATAAAAATTTGAAATGGAAACTCTCAGGAAACTTGATTTGCTGCCCTAAGCCACATTTCTCAATGTTAGCTTTCCATTAGCAAGTAAAATATGTGTTTGAATCAACCATCTGGATAATTCAAGCCAAAACTTCAGCGTGAATTGCTTAAAAGAAGTACAAGTTGACAAACTCATGGCATAGCAAGTGAATCATCCAGGAATAGAGCCAAAGGATGGTGGTGACTTGTGTTATATTGGCACCTGCATGCTTTCTTTGTCTCACCCAGTAAGTAAGACTTTGTCATGTATAGAACTTCAAAGTAAAAATGATATTGATGACTAATTCCAGCTCACTCAGTGGCATAGAGCAAAACTGAGAAATTTTGGCTATGGAACCAAGTTCTTTGGTGTATCAAACCCAGCTCATAAAAGCAGGACTTTTTGAAGAATAAGAATACTGGGTGGCACATGAGGGTACTCTATTGATGAAAAATTCACACAGTTGGGAGGTACTCTCTATGGAGATTAGCTGTTGATTAAATAATACAGTCCAGATATTTAGGAACTTCAAATCCAAAATAGTATTACTGAATCTAATGCCTAATGCATTACATAATTTAAAGTGCACTAATTCAAAGTTGAGGCTCATGGCAAAAGTCTTGCCTGGGATGGATGAGGCCCTGGGTTCAATCCTTAGTCCCAAATAAATGAATAAATAGTACTCCTAGTACAATTATATAAATAAACTAAAATACTTTCCACTGATACTTTTAGATACCTTTTTAAGAGTATATTTCACTAATGCTACTACAGGGAAAAAGAACAGTGATCTTTTATATATAAATAACTAGTATTGTGCTGATTCAACAATGACTGTATTTCTAGGACTGAGAACATTCATGAAATACTCTATTCATACTGTTTGAAATCAAGCTATTAGTAGAGTAATTTCTGCTGAAAGACCATTCTGTAAGATACTGAATATTTATGTTATGAGGGCTATAATAGAATTGTAGTTCAAGATTTGTTTATCATATTCATTCAATAAACCTTTATTATACACACCAATAATATGAGCTGCAATGTGCCTTCATGTATATCACTGCCTACATTTACTTGCATTGTGGAGCAAGCTATCATCACACCATCTCACCATGGGCTCTTTATCTCCGTGTTCCCAGAGCTGTACTATCTTTTTTCTTACTACTACATGTTTGCAATTAAAATAAGAACAGGACAACAATATCACAAGAACTAGTATTCAGTCTATGGACTAGTATTTAATGCATGCAAGAATTAGTATTTAGATATTAGTTCATGCTTTGCCAATAACTATTTTCCTATTCCATGCAATTAGAATTTTGATATATAATGTTAATCTTTCCCTCCTACTAACATTTCTGACCCTATCTCTTCATTAGTAGTAAATAAGTACTATCACTTGTATTCCCCATGTTGGTTATTACTATTGATAGCCTTATCTAAGACTTTTCCTAACATTTAGCGAGTCAAATGAATGTACTTGACCATGTTGGTGCTAGATATGCTTTAGTAAAAGAAAATCTGAAACATGTGATGACAGTGGTTTGCAATTACTGAGCTTTCTCTTTTGATTTGTCAGAGTAGACTATGCTTCTGATTTTTAAGTATATTATAAAGTATCCATGAAACTATGCCAAATTACTAATACTGCCACATAATGTAGACTTGTTCTTCCTTTTGAATTGCTAAATCTGAACTACTAGCAACCATTAATTTTTTATCCTAGAATACATATACTCATGCTTGAAGACTTGATTGTCTCATTTAATGTTACCAGTTAGTGCACACTGGATCAGATATTGATGATATGTGAGCAAATTATCCAAGGTCATGCAAACAGCTATTAAAGTCAGGCAGTGAGACCTTATCAGAGTCAATCAGGAGGGCATGGTACTGCTTTGAGTTTACGTAAGAGGAGGAAAAAGGGGACAAATAATGGATGTGCCAAATCAGGGAAAGATCAGCTGCAGAAACTGCCCTGCTCTCTACAAACAGTGTATATTTGTTCAGATCTCTGCTCTGATCATTTTTATCCTTTATTTTTTAGAGATGTAAAACCTTCAGGCTGATTGACCCCAGGAAAGAAGGCAAATGGGTTGTAGAAATTACTTTGTGGCTCTGTTACCAAAGCCACATGAGCAATTATATTCAATTAGATGCCACTGAGCTGGCATTTTTATTGGCTTCCTTAAAAAACCTTTCCCCTATCCCTGCAGTTAGAGCTTTCAGTAGCCCCAGCATCTTGGTTACACTGAACAATGCATCAACATTTTATTGTGAGACCCTCCAAATGGTTTGTGAGAAAAGCATTCCCATTTGCATATGATTCAGTTTAGCTCCAGCTAGATACACATTTGTTCTTAGATTTTTTTAAAGCTTCCTTGCATGCTGGAGGGCATTTGGATGACATTTTATTTATTTTAAATTGTCTTTTTGTTTGTTCCTAGTGTGATAAAGGAAGAATGCCTTTGAGAATGCTGTTTTATAAGATACAGATTTCTATAAGCAAAGATTTTTCATATTTTTGAAAAATTCTCTTTGTATAATAGGTTATTTAACTTTTAAATGCATCTGATATAGACACTTATCAACTTCTTGCCATATCAATTATCTACTGTATAAGGTATCCTAGTGATACACATTACCTTATAAAAACCGAGTCCATCACAAAAGCCCATTGATTATTTAATGAGTTCCAGCAACCATTAATAAAATTCACTCTTTCTTTTTCTAATTTTTTTCACTGAAAATGTCCTGTGACAATCTGACAAAAATAAACTGAAGATGAGTTTTATAATGTGTACCAAACACTGGATGCTACATTTATAAATCTTGTTACTCTTGATATTTTTTTAAAAATGTCCCCTTATTTTTCCTTATGCTTCTCTTCAAATATTTATTGGGTGTCTTCTGTGTGCAAGGAACTGAACCTGAAACACCAAAATACAAAGAATATACACAGGATTTTTTCAAACCTCATTGAACATGTATTCTATCATGGAAAACTATGTGCAGAAATATGTACCTTCAAAGCCAGAAATAGTAATGGAAAACCTATGTACAGAGGAGGAAAAGAACTTATAGAACATAAATAACACTCTTCCAGGATATGGTATTTGAGCTGGAAAATGGTTAGGGATTCTACCTGTGAGATTAGGATTGGAAACCCCAAAGAGCATGGGAAAAGTAAGGAAGATACAGTTCACAATGACTCACTAAGAAGACACTTGTTTGATGAAACCATAGGTAAGTGATAAGAAAAAAGGTAGAAAGTTGGTGTTTTCTCTGGAGGCTGAAAGGGAGCTCTGGAGAGGAAGTTTGATTTGATACAGATTTCTGGATCCTGTGTAAATTTTAAGGAGACAAGAGAGGAGGACAACCTGGTAAGTCAGGAGGCTATTTCTACATTTCAGGAAAAGAAACCAAGGAGTCTTGATCTACAGTACAAGAAACGGTAAAATGTGGTCAAGTTTAAGTTATATTTTGAAGACGGAATGAAAGACTGGACCATGAGTAAGTTGTGGGGAAATGACTGGAATAAAAGAGAACTCCACAATTCCATGCCCATTCAACTAAAACAGTGGTGAATTCTCTAAGACAGGAAAATCTGTTAGGTAATACTAGGATTGACAGAAATTGTGGAACAAACAAGAGTTTAATTTTTGAGATGTTAAGTTTAAAATACTGTTAAATGTTCTAGTAAAAACTCATTTAGAGTAAATGCAGTCAGAATCTGCAGTGCCGAGGCAGATGAAGTTTGAAGTGAGCTGTGCAAAAAGGATTAAGAGTATAATAGTAAATTTATCAATGCCTGTCAAAATGGATACACTGGCCTGTTTATCTTGACTGGGCTAGCTGGCATTGGCTAATCACAGGTTTGAGCTATTCAAGGTAAAACTGAGACACATTTTGGTCTTAGATTTTCCAATCAGAAACAAGTAGAACAGAGCAGGGTCCTCAGTCATCCCTAATTGTGTTCTTCTGTAATTGTACCCTGTGGAAAAACCTTACACAATTCTGTTTCAGTCTTCCAGTCTGAATGAATTTTTGGTCCTGATTAAATATTGATGCTATGGCAATTAGAGAGTTCAGAAGCTTACCAAGAATTTCTGACCTTTAAGACTCCCAAGTCCTGGTTCTAGAATGATGGTGACTGGTTCATAAATAACACAAAGCAGTCAATAGGCAAGGAGATCTCAGAAAATCTACATGCCATCTCATGTAGTCTGCTGCCCCCATCTTCCCAAATGGGCCCCAAAACAAATGTCAGTAAACCTCTCCTTTCTGAAAGACACCAGGCACTACTAATTCTCTGGCATTGATCAATAGCAAAATGAGTCTTAAAAATGTAATTGCCTAGAAGAAATCTTCAAAATCTTATGATATTGCAATGACACAAAAAAAATACCCTAAACCAGGGCAAGAGTAATTCCCACTTGATCCCCACTAAGTCTTCATTCCTCAAGCAATACTGAGGCAATATTAGAAAAGATGCCAGCATGAGTGTGATGTGTTCTGTTAAGGAATGTCTCTCTCAGGGCTAGAAGAAAATAACACTAAGCAGGACAATTTATCTGTCTGCAGCGTCTCGAATAGGAAGATGTATTGACCACTGAATTCACTCTAATTCCATGGAAGTGTCTCTACAAACAGAACTCTTGTTTGGTCACTTACATTTATCCAGTTAATTCATCAATCAGATAAATAGTTATTGAGCATCTCTTTGAAATTAAGCACTGTTGAAAGCACTGGAGATAGAAGAGTCAACAACAACAAAAAATTATCACATTTGTGGAATCTCTTTTATCATTATAAGAGGCAAGCAATAAGTAGAATAAATGAATGAATTAACTGTGTAATATTTTAGAAACATAAAAGCTGAGGAGAAAATAGAACAGGCTAGGTTGATAAGGATTTTTAGGTAAGGTATGGTCAAAGAAGAAATTACAGTTCAAAATAGAGAAGTCAGGATGGTCTTGCTGAACAGATGCTGTTGAATCAAAGATGAAGTAAGAGGTATAGTATTTGCTCTGTATTGTGAACAACACGTAGCATGCTAGGGTGTTTATTTTGTTATTTTTTAGACCATAATTGTTGAAATGAATTTCTGCATATTGCATACAGGAGCATATTATTATATCATTTTGTTCATTAGAGATGACATGAAATGAGACCATTTTTCAGCCTCATATTCATAGTATTATAGAGTCAAGAGCCATCTTTTTATACTGAACCTGTGGGAGTAACTCTATGGCATTGTCTTTGTATATGTAAACTGAGCTCTATTTACAGTGTGTCAAATCTGTGGGAGTCACATACACTGTGGTTGTTCCCGAACTACTCAGGTAATGACAGAGAGGATCACTATTGAGTTCAGAGATAGGGACTGTAATGATTGATTGTGCAAATTTGAGAAGAGAAATCCAACTAAACTGGCTCAGGAATTCCACAACCTAGGGCATGGATGCCACCCTCGGCAGCTTGTTACCTGGGTGATGTAAAGGGGAATGAAGAAAGCCAGATCTGTTACTTTGGAGGAGCTCCAGTCTTTGCCTTCACTTTGGATGCCGTCTCCTTGCTTCTAGTGCAAACTCTACAGCCTAACCTTGCCCCCATTACCCTCCTGAATGGACTCACACAGGACACTGCAATGGGCTCCAGACTCTCAACTGAATTCTTTGGTCTCCAGTGGGCAGAGAAACCATCTGCACTCTTCCACATTCAACTCCCTGGGTAGCCATTGCAAGCAAAATTTGTAAATTCTTATATATTTGTATAATTTTCTAAATATCTGTTTCTCTAGTAATCACTGACTGATACAGGGACAGAGAGGGCAAAAGAACAAAGTGACAACCCAAACACCTTGCATTTGAGAACCCAGAATGGTTCTGTAGTTCTGAAAATTTTTCCACTTCTCAGTAAGAGGCCTTTGGTATGATAAGGGGATATTCTTGCTGATCAGCTCAGGGCATCTCTGAGCTTGCAGAAACAGTCATAAAAAAGTCATAAAATAGAATAAAGATGGTGTGTAGAGAATAAATACCAAACAGTCCATATAGATTCAAGATTAGAGACCCATGAAAAACTTCCTTCCTCATAATATTCACATTAAATCCCAGTCCCTTCCAAAGCCCAGTAGCACTCTTTACCTAGAATAGATGTGAGGCACCACCTTATTTTTTAAATAAATATACAGGCATTTGCATGGATTGTAATAATCCCTTTTCTTTTGTTTTCTTAAGATATTTAGATTTTTCTTAACTTGCAAATTGAAGAAACATTCATAAAAACAACACAGAGTTCAAGTCAATTACTAACTCATATCTGAATAAATAGAAATAGGCATAGAAGCTATAAATATTTACAAAGAAATTCATTGCTGGGTAGGGGATGGTTTAGTCTGAAACTAAAGAGAAAAGGAAGTTAAGAAAAACTAGGAGGAAGCCTAACTACCTAACGAGTGCAGAAGTCTTTGCCACATTATCCTGAGAACTTCTATCTACATGGTTCAAACTTATTAGCTATCACGTTTTAGAATAGGAAAAATTCAATCAAATCACTAAAGTTTATATCTAGAAATTTCCTTTAACCTTTAGTTATGTTAGTATATTAGTTTAGTTAGTATGTTAGTCAGTTATCTATCAGTATAACAAAATACCTGGGATAATTAACTTTCAGAGTGGGAAGATCTGTTTTGCCTCTCAGTTTTAGAGGTTTGACTATATGACAGTCATTGCTTTTACCTCTCATGGTAGTGCCATGGTAGAGCAAACTAATCACTTCATGGCTAAGTAGCAGAAGAATAAGACAGAAGAGCTAGAATTCCACAATCACCTTCAAAGTCATACCCTTAGTCACCGAAAGATATCACACTAACCTCACCTCCTAAAAGTGCCCCTACCTCCCAAAAACATGAATTAGAGATTAAGCTTTTAAGATTGGGCCTTTGGGGGACAGTCCAGATCCAAATAACATTTTGCATTTGGCCTTCAAATGTCCATCTTTTAATGCAAAATGGATTGGCCCATCACCAGATTCTCCAAAGTACAAACTGTTCCAGCATTACTCAAAAGTCCAATTCTAAAGTCGACTCTGAAACTAAAGGCAAACTCAACTATATGCCACTATAAAAATCAAAGATAAATTCATATATTTCTAAGAAACAATGATAAAGTAGCCACAGGATAAACATTGCTCTTCCAAAATGGTGTAATAAAGAATTGTTAAGAAAGAATTTGCCTAAAGTTAGACCAAATTCCAACAAAGCAAGCATTAAATCCTAACTCTCTTCATTCACCATCCATGACATACCATATAGGGCTATGGGCTCCCAAGAGTTTAGGGAGTCCTCAACCCTATGGGTTTGTGAGTTCCTCTCCAAGTAGCCTCTCTGTTCAGCAGATTTTTCTCACTGCTTTCAGCTTCCCTTGGCAGGTGATAAAGTTACAGTGCATTCAAAGGGTCATCTGCAGATGCCCAGAATAAGGAAAACAAGCGTTATTCGCCAGTGGGTGACATTCATTGTGGAATTCAGAATGATGACCCTTGGGACTGGCTGGTTACACATTATTATATAGACTGATTTCCAGGTTTGAGAGTGTCCTGAACATTTTCTCATCTGGCCTGAGTCTTGGCAGGGTGGGTGGGGACTAGGTACAGTCTTAGTCAGAAGGGAAGTTTTATAAGGAGGTCATTTAAGACCAAGTCTTCTTGTGGTAGTATTTCACAGCAAAGTGGAAATTTGAGAGGGTTAAGTGGAAAAAGGCTCAGAAGCTAAGATGGTATCTTAGCTAAAATGATGTTGCTATGTTTTCTTCAATAAAAACCACTGGTGCTTACAGCTTCCTGAGGTCTCTGTGACAGTGTCAGTTTCACTCCTATAGCTTCACACGTTGCCCTGTCAAGTGCTGCTTGTGAAGACTCTGATTATTCCACCCACTGCCTGGTGTCAGACTTAGCTTTGGTTGGAAACCTCCATGGTCCCATAATGCTTACATTCTTCATGCCTGAAAAGCCAGCAACATGTGAACAATGCCAAGGGTTAACCCTAGAGCAAGCTGCTTGGACCATGGCTCAATATCCTCTAAGTACCTTGAAAGCAAAACCCAGGGAAATGAGTCCTGAGTCAGTGCTGGTGTGCAGGGCACCCCAGCACACTTTTCTGAAAGGAGTCTCCTGGAAAGTCTTCAGAACACATTTGCATTTCTATGTGTCTGAGCCTGTGATGCTGTGATGCAGTGTAGACATTCAACATCCAAAACTATTAGCAGTGTGTGTTGGGGGTAAAATAAAAGTTTTGCAAAGGTTTATCACTTTAACTAACAAAGGTCAAAACCAGGTTTCACTATCTTTTACTTTGTACTTCTCAATAATAAGATTATTGATTTTAGGGTGACACATTAGCTGAGAAGCAATTTGGTTTATAGTACTGCTCAAACTTTAGTATTAACCTGAGAATATGGTTTCAAGGGCTTGGCTACTATGTATTTTGATTCATTTGAGCATGAGTGGGCTAGGATCTATATTTTAATATATATTTCAGGCAATTCTGATTTATGAAGATCCTTGGGCCAAGCCTTGAAAATTGCCCAGCGGTAATTATTGTTGTAGGCAGCACCAAGCAACAGAATATTCACTGACCTGGATTCAAAAGTCACAGCCTTTCTGAAGCTGTTTGTTTGTACTAAAATCATGCATACTATCCTTCTTCATTTGGCCACTGTCAGGTTAAAAGGATACAATAAACTCTAATTATAATATTAATAGATCCCTATTTTTTTTTTACCAAATCACAAGAATGAAAGCATGCTGATTTCATGGGAAAGAACTCTGAGTATTGAACAATAATTTTGCTGCAATTGTTAGCAAGTAGGAATTACATGGTGAAATCAAATGTTTGCAGGAAGAAAACAAATACATTCTCTGTTTTGCTGTGAATTTGCCTTTTTTTCTCAAGACCCTGTTCCCTTTCAGTGGACAAAGGTTAACGAAGTCATGACATTTCCAGGTATTCTTCTCATTTTTAGTTTGAAATTTAGCTTCCTTTGGGTAAATACTGAGTTGAACACAAGTATTGTTTCCATCACTGTCCAGAGTACCTCACTTCCTCCCTGCCTTGAGGTCCTCACCTCTAGTTTTGTGATGCCTCCTGCTTTGTTATTATTACCTAAGATTGCTTCTGCTATTTTGGGTCTCTTCTGGTTCCCTATAAATTTCAAGACTGTTTTGTGAGAAATGTTGTTAATATTTTGACTGAAATTGACTGTGTATCAGTTTTGGAGGTATGGTCATTTTGACAATATTGGTTCTGTCTGTCCAGGAATAGTGGTATCTTTCTATTTCCTGATATTCTATTCTATTTCTTTTTTCAGAGTAGTGTAGTTTTCATTCTTTATTAGGTTAATTACTGAGTATTTAACTTTGCTGGAGGCTACTGTGAATACTAGTTTTTTCTCTAATTTTTTTAAATGAGTTCATTTTTGGCATACAAAAATGCTTTTGATTTTTGTGTGTTTGATTTTATATCCTGCCACATTGATGGATTTGTTTATTAACTCCAGAAGTCTTTTGATAAATTCTTAGGGTCTTCATGTAATAGATCATATCATGGGTAAACAATGATAATTTGACTTCTTCCTTTCCTACACATATCCCTTTTTTAAAATCACAAGCTTCTGATACCACTTTTAGGTCATTTGTGTATTTAGTTTTTCGGAACTTGATATCGTTAATATCACAAGTGAGTGATCTCCTACAAATGCATGCATTTTCAATTTGGTCTCCAGATGGGTTGGGTAACATGCTTATTTCTTGAAAAGACAGCAAGATAATAAACACAAAGTTCTCTGGAATACCTGTGCATTTGCTTCAGTGAGACCTCTTGCATACTCACACACTCATTATCTGGGCATTTTTTTCTTTTTTGCTTCTGTACCATTGCTGGGATGATCATTCCACTAGCCTTACCCAGGCAGCCACTATCTAGTATTTCTCTATAAATTCCTTGTAGAGCCCTATTTTTGGATCAACATACTAATGTGGTGAATTGTCATGACAACTTTCCATGTGTCTATTCTTGTAATTGGTGCATTGCAGTATAATTGCCTGCTCCATGTTACCCACTAAACTATAAACACTTTAAAGATCTAAACAGTATTCCAGTATGTTGTTTTTATTGCCATGTTAAGCAATGGCTTGCCATATCAAAGACCATTTACCCTGTAGTATGTACAAACTACTTAAATCAAAAAACTATTACCAATTAGGTGGTAAGTAGCTCTTGGGGATAGAAAGGTGACCAAGAAATGTCTCTTGATTTCAGTGACTGTCCCTAATAGTGAAGGCACACATAATTACAATTCATGGGTATTTAAAGATGGGTAAGCGTTTGAAAGGCAATGAGTTGTTGAATGTACAATTGCAAAGAGATGATAAAATATTCTGCATGGCTGAGGATCAGTAGGGGTTTTGGTATAACTGGAACATGTTTAATGTTGATTTCAATAAGCAGTAAGGCAGCAAAGAGCCACCACATGATACAGAAAGCTAAGAAGAATATGCTATTTATGGGTACCTACCATATTTCAGAAGTTATTCTAGAAACAGATTCAATATATGCAGTCCCTATTTAAAAATATCTTCACAATAATTTAGGTATTGCCAGTAGTATCCGTAGACAAGGAAACTCCAGTCATGACTTCTGGTTTCTGGTGTAGTGTAAGGAGCTTAGAAGTCCCCACTCCATCCTACTAAGAAATCAAAAGCTGAACAACAACAAAAGTCTAAAATCAAAAAAAACCCCAGACTTTTCTTAGATCTGTAGGAGATGTCACAGGGGCATAGCACTGCCTTCAGATCTGAAGAGAATAGCAAGTGAACGCAGAGAGTCACAGTCTACTGTCAGAAAGATCTGGAGAATTACAAGAGAAAACCAGTGGCAGAGCAGGAAAACTTGAACTTTGGCTGTTGATCCAGTATGGACAGCTCTGAGAGTTGAAAGCCCAGGGGTTTCAGCCATAGGAGCCCTAAAACTATCATGAACTTTACCTCTGGGGGTCCTTCCTGTGTTCTTTCAGGGAGTGTGGGGGACAAATCTTCTCAGGCTACAAGTGGGGGGAGGGATGAAATACACCTGAATGTGTTGTTCTTACAAAGATCTGCCCTTGGGAGAAATTAGGTGGTCAGAGCCTAACTTCTTAGAGAATCATCAGTCTAATTGACCTGAGAAAAGGGAGATATCTGACTCCAGCCAGCTCTAGTATTCCTTATAGGACAAGGGAAACCCATAATTTGAATCCTTCTCCAACCACCATGTTCCTAGCTGTAAGTGTTGGTGATATTTGTACCTCAAGGTCACAGCTCACTAAAGACCAAACTTGGATCATAGATTTCAGATTCTAAAGAACTTTGATCATGGTTCATTTATCTATTAATCATGTCTGGTGTTTGAAGCAACTGAATCAATGTTAAAACCAGAGTCAATATGATACGAATGTTGGAATTTAAAAAGGCCAAATATTTCTTATAATTGTTACCAAAATGCTAAGGATTTTAATGAGAAAATATAGACAACAGAAAAGAACAAATGGATACCATAGGCAGAGAAGGAAAATCCTAAGGAAAAAGAATTAAAAAACAGTAAAAATCAAAAGCACAGTAACAGAATTTTTTAAAAAATTACTTTGATGGGCTCATTACTAAATGGAATATGTCTGAAGAAAGAATTTCTAAAGTTGAGGCTAGAACAATAAAAAATTCCAAAACTGAAAAACAGAGAAAAATACTAAATAAAACTCACAGAACGTTCAAGTATTATAGTGACAACTTCAAAAATTATTGCATGTGCTTAATGGGAAATGCACAAGGAGAAAAATGAAAAGAAAAGAAAAGAAAAGAAAAGAGAAAAGAAAAAAGAAAAAAAGAAAAGAAGAAAAGAAAAGAAAAGAAGAAAAGAAAAGAAAGAAAAGAAAAGAAAAGAAAAGAAAAGAAAAGAAAAAGGACTGAATCAGTGCCAGACAAAAGACCACAGATCCAGGAAGTTCAAAAACACCAAAGACTAAATGACAAAACAAAAACAAAGTTTAAAAAATCTACATTCAGGCATATCATTTTAAATTTTAAAAAAAGTAGAAAATAAGGAATACTTCCAAAATAAATTGGAGGAAAAAATTTTACCAATAACGAAGCAAAGAGAAGATTATATGTGACTTCCCCTCATCAATCATAGAAGCAAAAGAGTAAACTATTTAAAGTGTTGAGAGTAAGAACCTACAAGCCTAGATTCTCTACCACTCAAATTATCTTTCTAAGTATAAGAGAAACAAAATGGAAAACAAGAAAACAAAATGGAGAGAATTTGTTGCCAGTATATCTACCTTACTAAACAGGATTTTAGAGAGAAAGAAAATGATAGAGGATTAAAAACTTTTATCTGCTATCAGAGAACATCAGAGAAAGAAATTAGAGGGAAAAGCCTGTTAATTTTCTTATTCTCAATTGATCTAACAGACAACATTTTACTACTAATAAAGCCTCATAAAGAGGGTTCTTCAGGAGCATCCTCTCATTCTTAATCCTCTGACTCAGTTACACACTTCTTTTCACACCAGGTCACCCCATAAGCTTCTGCCCAAACTCATTGAGGTTATAGGACTGAGGATGTCAGTGGATAGGCAGCATGCACATTAAACATGTTTCTTCAAATGCAATACGAGGTGTAATAAAAATATGGTGCTGGAATTTTTTAAATGCATTACAATAAAAGACATGTTGTCATTAATCCCCTTGAGAATACTCCACCTCACTTAAACACACTTACCCCACTATTCTTGCCACTTCCTGAAGTAGTTTTGGAAATCTTGTACGTATATCTTTAGTTGTCCTGTCATGGCTGCCTCCAAGTCCTGAATCCATTCAAAAGATTTGCCTCTCATGGTCATGTCTACTTTGGAGAAGAGCCAGAATTTGCAGTTTCAGATCCAGTGAATAACGTAGATGAAGACACACTGTCAATTTTTGACAGTTGCTTTTCTGTTAGATGGCACTGGGTAGCAGCATTCACCTTACTTTTGAACACACCTCATAAAGACATGACAGCGACTTGCAGAACTGCTTCAGAAAGTGGCAAGAATAATAGAACATGTGTGTTAGAAGAAAGAGTATTCTCAAGAGGATTAATGTCAATGTATCTTTTACTGTAACAGAATATTTTATTTACTAATCACTGTTTTGATGGCCTCTTATGTATTCAAGTTAATCATATATTACATATATATGTATATTCATAATTTTTCATTTACTTCAACCTGCTATGTAGTAAACAGATTATTGACCTCCCAAAACTGTATAGCCTGAATCTATTATTGAGGAAATATCAGACAGACTCAAGTTGAGGACATTAGGTGGTGCCTCCAGTCTTCAAAACATCAAGGATATGAAAGACAAAGTAAAACAAACTACTACTAATTAAATGATCTCAAAAAGACATAAAAAGTAAGGGCAATATTTGGTCTCAGATTGGCTCCTGAGTCAAAAAGAAAAATTCTACCCGAGGATGACAGTGACACATATGGTGAAACTTTAATAAGGTATTAAGATAAGATGTTAGTGTAGATGTTGGCTTTCTGACTGATAACTGCACTGCCCACTAAGAGAATATCAACTGAGAGAAATATACGTGGAATCCTTGGTGGTAATGGGGGCATATGTTTCAGTTAACTGCGGAAGAGTCGAAGAGAGATATAAAATGTGGCAAAAGGCTGACAATGGAATCTGGATGGACAGTTTAGATAAACTCTTTGCATTATTCTTGAATCTTTTCTGTATGTTTTAAATAGTATATATTCTTTCAAAATAAGTGATATAATATTTTAAATAAATCACTTTTTGATGAAAATGCATCATTATTATGCTGAGTTGAATAAGTCAAACTCTAAAGTATAAAGCTCAGAACAATCGAAACTAATACGCAGTGAGTAAAATCAGAGCAATGTTCCCTGTGATGGTGGGATTGGCAGGAAAGGGTCACCATCTCACAGAAGAGAGAAACCACAGAAAATGAACAGAGTCACTGTGGATTTTATTTTGTGACAAAGTAGGTGGTATTGAGAGTAGGTCATCTCTGGCTCCACCTTACTTAGGTTAACCACTTGGTAATCGTTAACAAGATAGAAGTTCTCTCCCAATGACGTTCTCACAGTTAAAATATTGAGAAAATTTTTATGATTTTTTTCTAACATATTAATTTTCCATGTACTTGGAATTTCAATTTTAAGGCAGCTGTTTCTGATTCTTTTTAGCAAATATTTCTAAGAAGACAATACATATTCTATTACCCACAAAAATTACTACTAATAATATTTTTAAAATTTTATTTAAAGAGAAAAAAACAAACAAAACAGAATAAAGGGTAGCAACAATACAGAATTCCAAGGAAAAAGAGAAAAGAACCAAAAAAAACACCCACTAAGAAATCATTACTTGACAAATTACATACTGACATCTTGGAAATAGTTGTTCAAATTACATAATTAAAACATGCAAAGTATACATTCAAACAGTGACACTGTTAACAGTTCTGCTCCATGATCTGACAAAAACAGCAATATAGTTATCCATCTTACATATTCAAACATACATGCAATTATATCAAAAGGGCAAAATTAAACACAACAAAACAGAACAAAGCAGGTCACAAGAAAACCATTTAAGAGACATAAATTTCAAAGCTAGATAATTGGAGATATTCACTCTCTATCATATTGACTTTTGTTTTCTTCCAAATAGTTGTCCATATTGTCACATACAGGGAATTCACATGAAACAACATAGTATGGAACTGATCTGAACAGTATGAGGAAGCGTTTCAGGTCTTCAAGACCAGACAATAGGGTAGCCAAGAATAGATGTCATAGTGTCTCTTATTCTCTTCAAAACAGCTGTCCATACCTTCATGTGTGTTGAACTTGAACAAAACAAAACAAGCTAAAGTCACTTTGAACAAAGAACGATAGTTTTGCTGGATTTCACATCGTGACATTATGGATACTGGATACTGTAGCATCTCTATTTCTTCAGCACTGGATACTGTAGCATCTCTATTTCTTCAAAATAATTGTTCATTTCAACATGCATTATATAGTTGGTTCTCATAAACTGTTTATAAGCTCTACACATTCATGAGTCTCTACATGTATATCTATCCTTTCTGTACTAGAGGGAAAAACAAAACAAAGCAAGACAAAACAAAACAATTCCTAGAAAAGCATGAAGCAAAAAGTCATATAAAACCACAATACAAGGTGATCTACAATGGTTACCATGATGTCTCAGCAGTACATAACAACATTAATAAAAACAAAGCATTGGAGATATTATAAGACTTCAAAACCAGGCAATAATCAAACCAGAGTGGGTATCTTAGTGAATCTTGTCATCTTCAGTGTAGTTGCCTGTACTCTTAGACTTGATGCTATCAATCATAACAGATTTGAATAAAATCAGTCAATACAAGATAGCACTCTAACAAACCAGATTCAAATAAGATCAGTCATAATAAGACAGTATAAGTTATACAGGGCTTCTGGTTAAGTTGATAGGAAATTAAGGATGATTACCATATTATGTCCTCTTATTTTTGGGATAGCTGACCTTGTCC
>PVJX010001245.1:88865-137925 GCA_004027295.1 Dolichotis patagonum | reverse complement strand
AAGTCTAGTGTAAATAGACATACTGGAATAGCATGTAATCCATCTAAGCAGAGTGATGAGAATAATGTAGATTTTAAATCTTTTTATACCATTAACAATATCCTCTGCCTTCCTTTTTTAGACAATTCCTCCCCTTTCACTCCCATAGGGTGCACTGCTTATTTTGGGTCCCACTGCCTCCTTATATAGAGTATCTCAATGGACCCTACCTCTTGATCCACTCTGCCTGTGTTTTTCTCTCTTAGTATTTCGAGGCCCTCTATACTAGAGATTATAGCCAATCTTCTTTGCCTCATTTCTGCTATTCTATTTTTCTGCCATTGGTAGTCTATTTTTCTCTTCCACTCCACTGTCTGCCTTGTTCACTGAGGCTTCTCTGCCACTGTTCCTGAAATGCTCGTATTCTTTTTCCCTCTCTCTAAAATGACCTTCAGTATTTTTTGTAGGGTTGGATTTGTGGTCACAAATTCTCCCAGCTCCTCTTTGCCATGGAAGCATCTTGTTTCTCCATTAATTTCTAGAGAGAGTTTTGCAGGATACATCAATCTGTGCTGAAGGTTGTTCTCCTTCAGGGCTTAAATTATTTCAGTCCAAGCTTTTCTTGAATTGATGGTCTGTGTTGAGAGATCTGCCATGATTTTGATGGGTTTTCCTTTATAGGTGATCTGTTTCTTTTCTCTGATGGCTTTTAATATTCTGTTCTTATATTGAATTTCTGGGATCTTGGTTATTATATGTCTGGGTGTAGCTCTGTTTGGGCTGTAGGTGGCTGGAGTTCTGTATGCTTCATACGTCTGCATATCATTTCCTTTTTCTATATTTGGGAAGTTTTCCTTAATAATTTCTGTGAATAGCCTTTGCAATTCTTCTGTTTTAACTCCTGCTTCTTCATTCACATGCTTTATTCTTAAGTTATAGATCCTCTTGTCGTCCTCTAGCCTTTGTATCTTTACTGCCTGCTCCCTTGTTATTTTTAAGAGATGTCCCCTTTCATGATCACACATTGCAAGCCTGTGTTCAATTTTTGATAGTCTATCTTTGGTTTCTTTCAAGCAGTTTTGCCAACTTTCTATGGATTCTTTAGTTTGCTGGTAATCTCTTTGAATCTGCTTCATGAATTCTAGGGTTTTTTTTATAGTCTTCATGGAGCGTTTCTCTCCTTTTGTGTTCCTCCATTCTTCTGTCTGTGTCTTCTTGAGAGATTCTCAGCCTTTCTTTTATTAATCTACTTATCTCTTGTTTAACTTGAATTAATATTTCAGTTTTGATCTCATTTATGAGGTCCTGAAGATATCTCTTTATGTCCACTGACACTGTGTTTGATGTTTCATGTTTGCTGCCCTCAGTCTCTTTTATATTTACCTCTCCTGGATCAATATTCTCAGGGTTGTGAGCAGGGGGCTTTTTCTTATTTCTCCCTCTCTTCATGTTTTTGGTTCCTTCCATACAAGTGTATAGTGTAATTCCCAGCCCCTTTATTTGTTGGTTAGGGTTCTTCTGGAGAATGCAGTCTAAGGGCTTCTGACCTCTGCTGTCCACTATCAGAGAGTGAAGTGCAAGCAAGGGTAGTATACAGTGGCTCCTCCCCTCCAGGCCAGTCGACCTTCGTGGGCCTTCACTGCGTCAGTGTGTGCCACCCTCAGGGAACCAAATGATTTGTGATGACCCACTGGGTCCCAGCCCAGTACAAGCAGATTCCACCAATCCGCTCTGCGAGGGGAGCAAACAACTGAAGCCGCTTCCTTACAGAGCCAGGGCTTTCCTGCCCAACTCCAATATGTCATCTAGTTGATTGCCTCTTTCCTGCAGGATGGTCACGTTCCCATCACTCACTGCATGTTGATGCCGGTCCCCAAGAACTGCTGGGCTCCCCGACCTCTGACCTCAGTGTGGCTGCAGCGCAAATTCACGGTGCCTCTGGGTGGGTCGCATGCAGGGCTGGTTCTGGGCGAGCCACGCGCAGAGCTGTTCAGCTCCATGCTCTGGCCGCTCAAGCCAGTCACTTCAGCTTGGCTTTGGTTGCTCAAGTGGATCTTGGGGAACAAATTCAGGTGGCTCGGCCAGAGTACAGTGCTTGCCAATCTTAGCTTCTCTAATGGGACCTCGTATTTGAGCAGTCTTAGCTTCTCTCCGGGACCTCGTATGCGAGCAGTCTCTTTCCCTTCAGTTTTGTTCTGGGTTAAGAGAGTCCATCTCCCTCTGTTTGGATCTCTCCAGGGTGTTCTATTCTGGCATTTGAGCTGTCTCTCTCAGAAAGGCTCCATATCCTGCTACCTCTAGGTCCGCCATCTTTGAAACTCCCCTACTAATAATATTAATAATGATTTACAACTATTGATCACTTGGTACATATTAAGCATCTTGCAAAGCTTGTTTGTTTTACTGAACTGCTGAGTGTTCACATTTTGTAGATAAACTAAGAACCAAGTCTTATCTACTTGTACAAGGATAAACTGAAGCAGTGTTAGATGTGATGTGCACATCTCTGTTACCACATAGCCACACATATTTCAGACATCTTCACTATATTCAGTTTTCAATGTATAGAGCCTATTATACTATAGTACACATATGATTTATTTTCCAAGACAGAGCTCATAAAGCAAGATGCACCACATACAAAATACTTGTTTTCTTCAGATAAAATTAGTAACAGTCTCTCATATGAACTGGGGAGACTGACATGTTGGACACAGAAGGTTTATTAAAACTCTAATGAAATTCACTTATTTGTTTATTTATTGGCTTCATTAGGATGTCAAATACATTCAAGGATATGTCAAGGTTCACTTACAGCGATATAATCTCCAAGAAAATTTAACATGCCCCATAAATATTAAAAAATTTTATTTTCATACTAAATACCCTAAGTAATAGAAAAGAAAGACTATAAATCAAAGTAACATGCTCAAACTTTAAAGCCTTCATGTGAGTATCACTTCCCAAACAGAATTTCAATTATGAATGTTTCCTTGCTTTAAAGGTTGGGGGGAATTTTAGCTGATCTGGGGTGTCTGTTACATCATTTGAATGCTAGTGTATCTTTTATTCATCCTATTCAACATCAGACAATGAACATTTTGGCATTCCCCCAGCTAAATCAGAGAGCAGCATTATATTTTTGCTCCTTCCCTCAAGTTCTTATTAGCAAGGCATACTGTAACCTTTGGACTGATACAGCTCAACAGGTGAAGTGTTGCATTTAGTCCTTAGATGAGGGAGGGAATACTATGGTTCTATACTTAGAAAAAAATGTAGGAACTTTTAAACTGAGATATTTAGAAAATGGGTTCATTCTTGGCATTTGACACTAAGAGTTTAAAAACAATGAGGAAATCAAGCAGGTGTTCTATTCATCATGCTTCAGAAATTATCAGTGGGCTTTTAATGAAAAGAAGTGCAGTTCCTAAAACATAACTGATTCCTCACATCTGATTTTAGACCATCTAAGGAAGAAGACAGAAAAACTCAAAATTTTATCAACCAGTTCTTTAGATCTGGAGTTTTTCACAAGACATAGATAAGACAGGCTTCATTTTAAACAGGACCCACACAGATATTGTAAATGGATGCTGATAATTACAGATTTCTTCAAGCAACATAACAGTAAAGGAGGAGAGAGAAAAAGGGAGGAAACCAGAAGGAACAAGAGATCATAGGAAATGAGCAGAGAGGGAGAAAAACAATATTAAGCAGAGACATTGTATCAGATTTGAAATTCATTTTTAAGAAGCTTGCAACACGCTCAGCTCCAAACCAGAGCATCTTTACAGAAGGCCTTGATGCTGGTGAGCACAGTTGTGCCTGGAGTACCCAGAAGCTCACCGAGTACCCAAGGACGACACTAGATGCTTACAGCCCTAATCTCCTGACTTGGTGTTGCCCATGCTCCATAGATTGGAGAGCATAAGAAACCTCATAAACCTGCGCTCCATTTGTGCAAAGTGCTTTCCATTTTGATGCAGTCTACACACTCAGCCCCATCCAGTCCTTAGACTTTATAATGCTCCATTATAAGACAATAATATGCAGACAGGCAGACAGACTTAAATTCGAATTTTGTGCCTACTTTTCATCAATAACCCTCTCCTTACGCTTCATTTTCTGCATTGCACACACATTAAGAATTAGCTAAATACTTCATAGGATTGTTTTAAGGCAACAAAAAGATGAAATGCCTAGCACTTCATAGATACATGACCTATTTTATTTACCTTTCCTTTTTTGAAATTAAGGATAACTTCTTAATCTAGAATAAGAACTTTATTCTGCTGGTTAGATTATTTCCTCTAATCTTTGATTGACAGTTCATTTATTCCTTCATTCTAATCTACTATTCTTTGTACATCTAGGATCATATATGGAATATAATGATTTCCTGAGACCACCATAAAAAATTGGGACAAACTAGGTAGCTTAAACCAAGAGAAGTCTGTTCTTTCACAGTTGTGGAAATCAGAACTCTGAAATCAAGATCCAGAGAAAACTCTGCCTCTGTCTTTTCACCTGTCTGGTACCTGTCAGCCTTCCTGGGCTTGTGAATGTGTGGCTCCCATCTTGGCTTCATGGGCCTATCAACTTCTCTTTTTTTCTGTGTCTTTATTCCATGTGTCGCTGCCATTTATTTAGGATTCATCCAGATAATCCAGGATATCTTCTTACTAAGATACTTAATTTTAATGATATTTGCAAAGATCCTTTTCCAGAAAGCTAGAATTATGAGTTTAATGGTTGAGGATGCAGTACACCTCTTGAGAAGCATTTTTTCCTCAGTAAACTCAAGAACAAAGTAACATATTGAAAGAGTTTGTATATGTTATGGTTACTTTTTGATAAATACTTGTCATTGTAACTTGTGGTCTTAGTTTTGTTGTTTCAGCATGTACAATTAGTAAATAAAGAAGAACAAACAACTCATACAGGAATGACATAATAAGTACCAATGAAAGGGTTAAAATAATTCATTGCATACTATATCACCAAGATTCACTATAACACATTCAAACACTGTTTGACTATATTTCTTCCCAAGTGCTATGTCAATGTAAGATGAATGATGTTCCCCTAGCACTAAAATATCTGGCAAAAAGGTTAATGCCAATCATTTTTTTCCCAATAACTTCAGCACCAGTGTTGATGATTCATAAGATTTTGTTTTTGCAAAATAATATAATGTATTTTGTTACTGTAATTTGACCTCGTCCTCTTAGCCCCAAATCAGCATACCCTTCTAATGGTCCTTGGCATTACAGAGCAACTCCTGTCCTCTAAACTTTTGTTTTTCTCCTGGAACAAATTTTATATATGTTGTATCTACTAACATGCTTGCAAACACCTAGAATCGGATGCTTCTGGTTCTACGTTTCTTTTAAAAAACTCCAATAATTTAATTTTTCTTAGAGTTAATGCTCTCTGGCCATGTTAAACATACCAGGTAGTTATGAGTATGTGGCCAGATGCTTAAAGCTGGATACCATAAATTTATAGTACGACGCTTTAATGATGGCACCAATACATGTAATTCCTTTTAGGGTGTAGTGTTGCTTTTGTTTTAATGCATTGATCAGGAATTGGGCCATTTCAGGAATCTCACTTGATGCTTCCCACAAAACTGCTTTTACTATATAGGTCATAGGATAGTAAAAGTTAGCTGATTAATGTCAACTGTCTTCTCTCAACTGTATGTTCAGTGCTACTAAGGTATTTCACATATCTCTATTGGACTGCCTGTAGGTTAAACTTGATATTTTAAAGGAGGACTGTGAAATTATATTTCATATATTGGTATAAATTTAAGATCACATTATAATGTAATAGTCTTTTTAAATTATGGATATTCTTTATTATACCATATATTTTTGAGCTAGCAAAAGGTTTTATGTTTCTTTGAAGAAAGATTGGGTAGTACTTACCAAAAAGTGTTTTCTGTATCCTTTTCCAATGGACTATTTCCCTCCTCCACCTCAGCCTCTTTCAATTACTGACATCTAAGCTTGCAAAATGAACTAAACCTAAAAACTCAGAGAAGGATAGCAATATTTTATTGGAACAACAGTGAGATTCTGATGGCAATTGTGAGCCCTTGCTAGAGCCACCTTACCAGGAATTAATGCTGAAACCTTCACAGACAGATGGAACCAGATGGCACAAAGTTGAGGTCTGACAAACTAGTGATTCTGTGTTTCTCTGGAAGGTAATCTAAAAATTCCTACTGTTACTTCTTCAGCCACATGAATTCTTTACTTTGCTTTATTCCTCCCTCTCAGCTTTCTTTTTCCTTCATCACATTTCTTAGGCAATAGATCATTCGTAGGAGAGGACGCAGCAGGAGCATGTGTGTGTCTAGTCCTGTGCCCACAAGCAGACTTGCTCCACTTGCTTTTCTGATGCTCTAATTATCTACTTGCTCTTCTGCTTGGCTTCAACTTACATCCATACCAATGACGTTCTTCAGTTTACTCAGTCTTGCCCATCCTTAATCTTTATAGCTAAGTCAGTTCTACTTCTGCTAAGACAGGTCTGCTGACTCACTCTAAACATATGTTCTTGGGAGCTCTTCTTATCAGGCACTAAAACTTGTTCCAAGAAATTTCCAAGGAAATTATAACAATGACAGAAACTGCCATACCTGTCCCCGGTCTGTATGAATCACTAAGACATTTTGTTTTCATTTCAAATACACTTAACAGACGTACAGTGTGCTTATTGCTTCTGACCTCCAGACAACTTTACTTTTCTTCAGTCTCTGCAAATAGTCTTTGGGTACAAGGGCAGCAGATTCCAGTCCTTTATAATTCACCTATTGCTATGGCCTGATGATACATGTAACAGGCACAGTCTTTGCCTGCTCATAAATTATCTAGAACCATTGCCATGCTGTTTGAATACAGAACAACCTTGAATTTTGTGTTTAGAAGTACATAACCTTGAGTTAGCTGAATCAAAGGAAAAAGTTGTTGGGGAAGCAAGATGCTGTAACTTGGAAATATTTTAATAAAAAACAGTATCATGGAGAAATATTCCTTTTTCACCGCTATCTTCCAACTCTGTCATTAACCCATGAAGATATGGCAACCGTACTCTGCAAGAGACAGTTCTAGAGATGTGCAATTCTAGAGAAGTGCAGAGAAGTTAATCCACTACAGGGTATGACCAGAACTGCCTACCTCTGCACTTCCTGTAACAAAGGAGGTCAAACATCTGCAGACATTTAGCACTGTTAACACTGTTAGTCATCCTGTTGCTTTTGTACCAAACACATTTCTAACTAATATAATAACTTTATTAACCTCTTTGGTTCTCTTCTCCATACAGTACCTTCTACTCATATTCTATTCTGTGTGCGGTAACAACACACCACTCATAGCCTCATTTTGTATGGGACTTTTACTTCACTCAAAACAAATGAAGAAACCAATAAAAATATATGTTTTATGTAACCATTCACTTTCATTTTCTGGTTTAGCACTTACACTTTCATAACTAGGTCTATTCTGTCTCTCCCTTCTTCCTTGAATAAATGACCCTTTGCTTTGCTCAAGCTAAAGTGAACCTTTGCAAGCTTTTCCTTTCCAGCCTTGAGTAGAGCCATTCCCACAGCTATCCACATTTACTGTGTGAAGTTTTTCACCAATTGAGTTCCTTTTCTCAGCCCACAAATTTGTCCAAGATTATTTTATTCTGGAAATAAAATAAGTTAATGAAAATTACCATACTGTCCAGTTTTCAAATCTCTTTTAAAATACAAATTTTATATCTTTGTGTGGTCTCTCAAAACCTCTTACAATCATTGTTGCCCAGTCTGACCATCATTGTCAAATTCATTAGTTTCTACTTGTCATCTTTCTCTCTCAGCTCTGACCAAATGAGCACCACCTCCTTCGTGGGTGATTTCTTCCTTTAGTATCTACTAAATATTAATATATGACTGCTGCTCCAGTCTCTCTGGCTGTCACTGCAATGTTCTGCATTGACTCACTTTCTTCTCCTTGCTAAACATATTTGTTCTACATATTCACTGTCCTGCCTTCTCTCAGTGACTTTTCTTTTGAGAATGCTCACTACTATGATGCCATTTTGATGGAACTAGAACCAGACAAAGAATCAAGACAGACTTCTGAATCCAATTCCTGGGATGATTTCTCAGCTTCTCAGGAACTCTGCCTTTCTGTCCCTGATGAATAATTATCTTTAAAGCAGCTCTCAGCTTTGAAGTATTAATGCTGAAATCTGCATCTCTGATCTTTCTTACTGGCTATTTTCATTTGGATGTTCCTTGCTTTCCAAATCACTGTGAGAAAAGTCAAGCACTTTGCTTTCACTCCCCCAATGTTTTTCTCTCCAACAATGCCATCATTACATTTTCACCCAGCATCTCCTTTAGGATGACCTTCACTCTACACACTTTTAGTTCTTGCTAAATAATGTTTGTATACCATATTCATCTCCTCAAAAAGAAAAAAAAAACTTCATACCATTTAAGATGCTGGAATTAACTCTTCAGTGTGCTCTGTAAGCCTGCTCCAGCATTTTTGTCTACTGTGTTTTCAAAGCTCCCTTTTTCTCTCTGTACTTCCGTAGCCAGTCCCTTAGAATGCTTGATGAATGTCTCATGTTTGCTCCTACTTGAGTAACTTTGCCTGTATTGCTCTGTTTGAAATTGTCTCCAATTTCCCCAGCTAGACAAATACTGCCTGCTTTAAAAACTTTCCTCCATGAAACTTTCTCAAATTGATCCATGCATTCAATCCTTAACTATTTCCTGAAATCCTATTTAACTACTATTTAGCATATCATAGAAAGCAGTAAGAACTTAAAGCCATGTTTTAGAATTCATTTTCATATTATACTGCATGATTTGCTAATTATGATTTGAAATATCATATGTGTGAATAATACATTTTAAACATCTTAAAAACATCCTGAGAGAAATGTCATGATTTTATTTCTATATGTTAATCACCATTTGAATAAGTCACATGAAATAGCCACAATCATCTCTGAAACTAAACAAATCATTATTAGTATTCAAAATTTGTGATAACAAAACATAAAACTCAGAGAAATTTGGTAAGTAATCCAAATTTACTGTGTTAAATGTAAGAACTGAGACCTAACTCCAAGTTAGTTTTTCTGTAAAACCCAAACTTTGCTTGTTGATGACCATTAGAAAAAAACCCAGAAAATAATCCCTGATGAATAAATTGTCACCAGCTTTGTGACCCCACAAGATGACACGTCATTTATTTCAGGGATTTGAATATTTTTTTCCTTAGAAACTGAGCTTAAACATTTTTCCACAAACAGCAATTTGTAGGAAGACTGTCAGTATTGTGACATGATTCAAAGTTTTCAATATTTCACAAATCAAGCTCATGTCAGCTTGTGACTCATTAGACAATATATTAATGCTTCAGTCACATTCTACACACTAGGTAAATTCATTCATTCACATCAGACCATTTATTCCAAAATGTGAACAAAGAAGGAGAAAACAAAAATTCAGGTCTTAGAATTCTTACATTCCCAAATAATACATACTTGTATTTGTGAAAATTCTATTTCACTTGATAAAATTAGAAATGTAATGAATTACAATTATGTTTTAATATATGTATATGTTTGTGTATAAAAGCAACTAAATCAAGGACCAAAGTATTTTATTTTGTCTAGGGGTTCTATTTTGTCTTCCTTACATAATCACTTCTTGTTAACTCTAAAATAAATTTAACTTCTTGTTAAATCTATTTGAGATCCATGTTTTCATATTAGGATCCAGGAACCTACAAACATTGTAAATATCTCATCTATGAAAACATTGAAAATATTTCTTTTTGAAAACAGAATTAATCCAGCAAGCACAGAGTTTCTGTATCTGCCAGTAATTGAGAACAAGGTCAGTGTGAGAACACAGAGTTTATAGGATTGCCCAGTACACACTCAAGAACAAAGAGGACACAGTACCGTAGAGCCACACCATTGCTCTTCTTGAGTCCCAGCACCAGACAGGTGCTTCTGGCCAGCACTGTCCATTCACTTTCTTGAAGTGATCACAATATCATTTTTGGAATATGGAATGCAATCTACAGAGTTAGCAGTACTCTGTTGGCATAGGTGGAACCAAAATGAGTTTCAAAAACATAATCTGAAGAATTTAACATCTCTGAGAAAGAAGTTATACTACAAAAAGTTAAAGTGGCACACACGTGGAATCCCAGCAGAAAAATGACATATGTTTATCTTGGACAGCTTAGTAACTTGTTAAGACCCAGTTTCAAAATTAAAAAATGAAGAGTTCAGGATGTAGCTCAGTGCAAAGACCCTAGGGAATTCAATCCCAAGTACCACTAATAATAATAATAATAATAATAATAATATCTATTTCAATAAGCATTTATTGGACACATATTCTGGAAAAAAAGCTGCATTAAATGCTACTAACAGAGAAAACTGCAAAATTGGATCTTGGGCCCATGTTTTCACAGTCTAACTGTGAAATTAAACTACATGTTGGAATGTGACATGTACTTTGGATACATTACAGGAACAGATATGAAAAAACTAAGAATGAGAACTTCCAAATGCAGCTGGGATTTGATCTGAACACTGACTGACTGAAGGAAGAGGCTACACAAGTTTACTAACAAGTCTATAGCTGAGTGTCTATATGGTAGAATAGTTTTAGATACAGTTACAAGGCCAAGTTCAGTGCCTCATGCCCAAAGGTGATTAAAAGAGTTTTCTGATGAAATGAGAAATCTTTTTAATGATAAGAGAAGGTATGAAATCCCTAACAATCTTGGGATTTACACTGCACATGTAACACATATTAGAAAAAGTAATCAGCTTTGATACTATATCTGATATAGGTAGAGCCCATGATGGCTTTCAAAACATAATTCTCACAATGATAATGTATAACTAATTAGCATGGGAATAAGACAGTTTCAAGATTCTTAGCAATGAGAAGTATGAAGTAACTTAGAAATTGAGACTATTAATAGAAAATTGAATTGAAATACCTAATTTGTCAGTAATGTGATTCAAAACATAAAGATATCACATCATCTTTATCAAACTTAATATTCTCATTAAAATAATATAATGCAAAATTGCAAAATAATTATGAAAAGAGGAAGAGAAGAGAGGAGTAGGCAGACAATATACATTGATAGATAGATATACATATACATATACATATACATATACATATACATATACATATATCTTTTTCACATCCCGACAAACTTTAAAATGTTATTGCTTTTTGTATCTTAAAGCCTCATTATTTGTAAGATTATAGATATCAAAAAAAATTTTTAAAGATTATAAATATCACAAGGTTTCTTCATTTGATAGAGTATCACAGTCTAGTAAGTATTTTGCCAAACATTTGAAGTACAACTTGGTTAAGAATGAAGATGTGAGATAAGTGTCTAGCTGAGTGGATTGCCTTTATATGTGAACAGAGAAACAAGTGACACACTCTGGACTGACTTCTGTAGCACTCTCTTCACACTGGTGTAACAAAGAACACAAACCCAGATCTCATCTATAGAGCTTATGCAAAGTGTGGAGCAATGGATCATATCAAGTTACAAAGCTTCTGCATGACAAAGGAAACAACCGACAGATTGAAGTGCAGAAACAGAAAAAAATTGCCAACTATTCTTTGGACAGAGGATCCATACTTAGAATATAGAAAGAACTCAAAACAATTAGACCCCTCCCAAATAAAAGTCACAGTCCAAAATGGGCCACTGAAGTGAATAGGCACTCCTCAGAAGAAGCAACACAAATGGTCAATAAATTATGAAAAAATATTCAGTGTTCATTACCATTAAAGAAATACAAATTAAAACAAGACTGAGATTCTATTTTACTCCAGATAAAATGGCTATCACCAAGAAATAATATAACAACAAATACTGATGAAGCTGTAGAGAAAAAGGCACTCTTCTTCGCTATTGGTGGGAATGTAAGCTAGTACAACCATTATGGAAATCAGTATGAGGATTCCTCAAAAAAGTAAATAAAGCAATTACATTCCATCCAGCTAATCCCTTCCTAAGTATCTTCTCAAAAGTATTAAAGTCATCATATTACAATGACAAATGCATACCTATGTTTATAGCAGCACAATTCAAAATTACTAAATCTTGGAAGCAGCTTTTCTGTACATAAACAGATGAATGGGTAAAGAAAGTGTGGTAGTCATACACAATGGAGTGTTACTCTGCCATAAAGAAGGATAAGCATGAGTTATTTGAAGGAAACTGGGTGTACCCTGAGACCATAATGTTAAGTGAAATAAATAAGACTCATAAATTTAAATATCATGTGGTTTATCTTACATGAGAAACCCCAAAATACAAATAAAGAGCAAAATAAAAGGGAATGAGCGTAAAAAAGAGATGGAGGGAGATGGAAGGAAGAGTAGGGGTTAGATGCAGCCTGAGGACAAGGTAGTAGAAGGATATATAAAGGGAATTAAGATGAGTTATATACATGTACCAGCTCTTCACTATGAATGTACTCATTTTGGAGGACAAAGAGTAATTTAAAACTTAAAAATTAAAATAAATAAAATAGTGTAAAATCCATGTTGGGCTGGAAATGTGTGGGAAATGTGTGGAAATGCCCGTGATAGAGAATAGAACAGTCTGGGAACAAAGTTTTGTTGTAAAGTCTGAATTTAAGACACAATAACAATAGTAAATGCCCCATATTGAGCAGTCTTTTAACTACAAAGTTTAAAAAAAACCCTACTCAATTCTGTCAAACTTTGGAGTAGAACACAGGTTGCGTATTGGAATTCCCCAATCTGAAAGCCAACTGGTTTGGATGTTGTTTCAGTGTTCCTTGCAATCAAGATGCAAACAGACTCACATAGCATTAATGATGCTCACATTCTCATGGTGGAGAGGAGGCAAGACAGAATTTATACACACTTCACAGGGCTGGCTAGGCACTGGTGCAGTGTTATCCAAAGACTTGTAGATGGTTGCCAAAACTGTAGTTGACATCAGAACTGCAAGCAGTGAAAATGCTATTATTGTGACTCTAAGAATCTCTGTAAAATGATACATTTAAAATTTTTCTTCAATGAATATAGTCATAAAGTGATATCCTTAACTGAGCAGCCAACTTATGCTTGATGAAAGTCTATTCATAGTAAAAGTGAAAATTTGAAATAAAACTACTGAAATTGGAAATTTATTCTCACTCTAAATATTAATCAAAGGCCCTTTTTATCCAATTCTCCAGCTTCAAATACAGAAAATTTTATAAACCTTATGAATTTTAAAGTCAAATTTGGTTGTAAGGTACTCATGCAAAGATCAGTAAATAATATATACAATAAACATAGGATTATTGGTTTCATATAATAGGTTTATTGGTTTTATAATTTAGTGTTTCACATGATAGGTAGCCCTCCCAACATATTTTTAAAACATCATATGGTTCCATCATTACATTTGCTTTTTGAAATAACCCTTTACATTCCAATAATCCAAATGAAGAAATTAACTTTAAGTGGGTATGTAGTTTAACACTCTATAACCAGGAGTGATAGAGTCGATTAGAAACCAAGTGCTACCTTTTTTTCCTCACTAAGCCATGAGAAATATTTACAATAAATGCTATCAGACATTAAAGGAAAGAGAGAGATGGGCTGGCCGCCTGGGTCTGAACTTAACCCTTAAAATGGGTAATAGATCAAGACGGCATCATAAGTAGGATAAACTTGTACAGAAAAGATAAGATCAAGCAAACAGTTTTGCTTGTAATTGTGAAGACAGAGCAAGTTCAAGCTATAGGCACACAGATTCATTTGGGGGTGGTAAAACAGAGGACTGGAGGGAGGGACAAAGGAAGTACTTTGTAGGTGTTGGTGGTTCAGGTGACAAAAAGAATAGAAAAGAAAATGTGTCAAATGCTTCTGCTTCGTAGCCCTTATTTATTGTTCTGCTTTTGTTTTAACTTAGAAGCTATTTGCATAGGTTTGAAAAAGTACTTCAAGTCATTGACCTTAAGAATATTCAGGATTTTGACTAAAAGCTCTCTAAGGATGCTTCCAGACTTGCATTTAAATGATGATTTGCTTAGGAGTTTAACAAATAATTCTTGAACAATGTTTAGTGAATCATTCTTGAATAAATGGGCCCCTACCACTCACATTGAAATTCATTATAACCACACTGAAAACATGGATGCTGAAGCATGTATAAGGAGACTTCAAATAATCATGGTGCAGCACTGAAATTTTTACCTTCAATGAGCCAAATAAATTAAAGAGCAAGAAAGGTAAACTCTGGGGTTTGCTAAAATTCATGCTAAATAGAAGCAAATGAGCAAGCAAAACAGCACTCATTGTAGAAGCAGCATATTTCTTTTTTGTAGATTCAGTAGGTTTTCTTGGAAAATCTACTTTTATTAGTAGTAAATGTCTCTCAAAAAAAGACATTGCAAGACTGAGAGCATAGGGGGAAGCCATTCACCAAAACACAGATTCACAGTCACTTATAAAACAATTTACAATTAAAAAATTGAGTAAAAGTCTTCCTCTCAGTGTATAAATCAATCCCTGTAGCTAAGAAAAACTGTAATAAAAGTAAAAAGAAAAAAATCCAATGAATTTTCCCCTCTTAGGTCAGAGCTGACACCTGAAGTATTTAGGCAGGATTTTTAGCTGCAGATGATGCTGTTGTTTCTACAGAGACCTCAGTGGGAGATGTCAGCACTCATCCAGCATGATCTCCAAAGATTTTTAAGGAAAGTCAATAGGAAAAATATTCAATGAAAAGAAAAAATAATACTGGTTGTGCAGTTATCTCAGAATAAAAGTTAACAACCAATTAAAGCAGTTTAAATTGAAGATTTGATTCAGTGGGAAAACTTGGCATTATTTTTCTGATAATGCTGAGAGTTCCTAGGTCCCTAAATGTTTGATCAGCAGAGCCTTTATTGAGTACATTTGCTAAATGTGACCTCTTAGATCAACTAGAATATTTTAATGTTTCCACCTCCGGGTAAGTGGAGTATTAGACAATGGATATATTTACATAGACTTGAATCTATTTATATTGCTTGATTATAAATCCAAGGTCATTTCTTATGATACAATTCACTACACACTCAAGTATGAAGGACTATGCACTCCCGTGAACATCACTGATAAAGGTGGTCTAAACTTCTGAAGGCTAAGGTGACCTACAAAGCTGATTCCTGTATGTGTGCAGGTGTTGAAGGAAAATTCTCAAGAGTACAGTAAAGTGGGTTAGACTTCTGCATAGCTCTATTTGTTTTTAAGTAATGTGTGTTTCAGTGAGAACTTTGACTTGACTTTTCTTGCCTTCCAAACTCTCATAGTTCTTTAATTGCATAAAAGGATGAAATTAAAAGAGAAATTATCTTCCCTATAATTAACTGAAATCCTGCTTCCCTACATTGCTACACTGATGAGTTAGTCTTTGTTACAGCATAAATTATGATACATAATTGAAACTACACTTGTTTTCCATCCAAACAGCAAGGCAAAGAAAAAAAAAGTACATACTTTGCAGCACACAGTTTAGTTTATAGAAGTTGGCTTTTTTCCATACTTTACGTAACTGTTGCTGAAGACTTCTACCTTTCTGTGATCATACAAGGAAATACTCTTTTTCAATTTAATGGAGAAGTTATTCTATTTTAGACACTTTTGATACAGTGAAATCCTACTCAGGTCATATCAGCAATCTAGTCCCTCGGTTCTATATTCCTTCCTTAAGAAACAAGGGTGCTAACTTGGAGTAGATGATAAGCTATTGTTTCTCGTTTATCATGTACAAAAGTTAATCTTAAAACATTGGGGAAAACATAGTCAGAGTAGCAGTGTAATGAATGCTACAGTTACCACTGACTCTGGGCTCGGTTCCATAGCTTAATTGTTGACATATCTCATATGCACAGTTCATTTAATAGTTAAGGAATTGAGGAGACAAATAATATCACACAACTGCGTGGTACAGTTTGAAGATAAACCCAGGCATTTAAGTCTCAAATTCTAGAATAACCGCTGTTTGGGTTGCAGTGGCACCTTCAGTCAAACACCAACTTCCAGGGCTCAAACACTGCTTTTCACCTTTCTGGCATTGTCAAAAACTCTCAATCTGGGGTTCTAAGTTAAGGCTGAAATAAACATCTAAAAAGTGGATGTACTTGCTTTTGTTTGTTTTTTTCAGAAGTGATCAGGAGTATTTTACAACATTATGCGGATTGTAAAGTTTTCATTTTTTAGAAATATCTAAACAACAGCAAGTTAACTTAAAATTAATTCCAAAAATGTATGGTGATGAATACTTTTATAAACAGTCATTTATTCGGGTTTTATGTCTGTGGACTTTCTCATATGGGCAAAACAATGACTCTTATATAATTTAGGAAATACTATCACCTAAATTATTTCAAACTTGTTTTCATTTTTAGTGGAATGATATCATGTTTTTAGTTTAGTTTCACTTCTGATTAAATGCCAAGACTTCATACATATTGGTCATGAATTCAGGAGTTCACGCTGGACTTCCTCCAAGGTTTATATACATATCCTTTCCAGTTTGTAGTTTTGGCCTAAGCTATGTCAAACAAGGAAAGAAAAAGTATCCAATTGATCAGTATAAGCTTCATTTCTGGTTTCAATTCAACTGTTTCTATTGAAATTGGACAAAGAAAACAAAGTAAAAATAGCTACAGAAATGGGCCTAGAGAAATCAAATTATAGTATATACTCAAATTACATTATATACAATGGAGAAAACAGTAGTCCTACCTAAGAATTTCAGTGAAAATAGAAATCACATGTTTAGCAATACTCAGAACTGATACAGCATATTTGGACAAGCCTTGTATTTGTATATGGTTTAAATTTTTAAAGGTTGATTTTGCTAGAGAAAAATAAAAAAGGAAACAAAGATTAAAATCTAGAGGCAAAAGTTAAAACCTAGAGAACTAAAACATCTGGTTACATGAAATAAATCTATATTTTATCATAACTAGCATTTATATTATTTCTGGCTACTCGTTCACATTATCATATTAGTTAGTTTCATATGATTTCATGTGCAGGTCATTGAAAACTCTTAAACTACTCTGAATACTCTTTCTCAAGTATGTCACCAAAACCCAAATTGAATACACTTCCCATTTAGTAGCATTATAAGTTTATTACTCCTTCCATGACACTAGCTAAAGCATATGTACTTATCCTGCATTAGGGCAGATGTGACATAGAACCTAAAAGAGTAATGATTTTTTTATTAATCTAGTCAACCTCTTATATTCTTTAATTTAGAAAACATTATTTTGTGATTTTTGGAGGGCTAACTCAAAAATTTTACTATTACTTTATAAAATAAGGGAAATAATAAAGATATAGGTGCACTATGCTGCATTTAGTACTTTTACGATATTCATGGAATATTGTCATATGGATTGACCAAAAAATAGTCACTCCACATCTTCAACTGACCTTAAAATAACATCAGGAAAAAATGCTAACTGGTTTAAAAAACAGGAAGATCAGATCACTATAAAAGGAGTCTCAGTGGGCTAGGGAGCTGCCTCAGTGGTATTAAGTGCCTGCCTGGCAAGTGCAAGGTTGTGAGTTTGATCCCCAGTACCAAAAAAAAAAAAAAAAAAAGGAAAACAACAAACAAACAAAACAAAAAAGACTTCTTACTTCACTGCATAACAGAAAAATATATAGTCAAGTACCATAGTTTGGATATTGTTCCCATAGGTGTGTTAAAAGTTTGGTCTCCAGGATGGCATTACCAGCAGGTACTGTGGACCTTCAGTAAGTAGATTTTTAAGTAAGATCCTTGGATCACTTATTGCAAGAGTATAGCCCCTTTCTGTCTCACCCTTTGCTTTTATAGTACAAATGATTTTGATCAGTTAAATACTCCTGCCACAATGTGTCTCCCTTGCCAGAGGCCCAATTGAACCATCTGCCTGATTTTGAACAGAAACTTTCAGAGCTATGAACCAAAATAAACCTTTTTACTTTATAAGTTAATTATCTCAGGCGTTTCATGACAGATGCTAACTAATACTGCAGATTCCCCTGAAAGAACCCTATTGACGTCTTCTGATTTCACAAAGTCAGAAAGGTGACACAGCACTCTCAGTACAATTAAAGTCTTCCAGTTTTATCAGTCGGTCAAACATATATATCCACACTAAACCATAACTTCATTTATAAAGCTCTGAGTTGTACTACTGCACATAAATAACCATAAAATTATTCAACTAATTAAATGCACCATCTAGTGACTCACTAGCTATATAAATAATCTTTGATGGTGCTCAAAATGTATTTGCCACTTTAGAAACAAAACGTGATGCAAAATACGTGGACAAATAAGAAATCAAATGATTTACTTTTCTGGTTGCAGTATAGAGTGTCAGTAATTCACACAGATGATAGGTTTAAACTTTCTGATTTCTTCCAAATGAGCATTATGAAAGTCTAAGGTCCATAAACAGCATACAGATAACAAGTATCCTTCTGATTACAAGCTTAGGACTCAAAGGACCATTGTTTTCTTATTATCGAGATCACATTGATGGCTCACACTTTTCTGTGGGGATGGTGATCTTTGCATTTCTCCTTTGTGACTTAGTTAATGTATGCTATTTCTTAATACATTTGGAAAGAAAAAAACAAATAAGGAGAGATCATTGAGAAAGTGAGAGGAAGATCCAGCAGCATGGATAACATGGAAAGGAAGCTAAGGAATTTATATTTCCAGAGAAATGATGTTAGCTATCCCAGGAAACAAATTGCCCCCAACTAAATACCTAAAATATCAGCCACTTATTTGCTCATGATTTTATGCATTGGTACTTGGCGCTAGGTTCAGCTAGGAAGAATTGTCACTGCCCACTCATAGCCTGTCAGGTTGGCCAGAGTGGCTGGGACCTCTATCTTTGTGCTATCTAAACCTCTAAGGCGCTCATGTCATGTCATGTCATGTCATGTCATGTGTTCCATCATGTTTCATTTTTGGTGTTTCCAGCTGCAGCAGAAGTAACCTTGATTCAGCAAATGCTTTGCAAATACCTACTGGCTCTGCATTTACCAACATCCACTAGCCTGGTGCCGAGGGAATGTAGCAGAGAACAGCAAGAGGCCAGAGGAGAGTGAAGCATAAGTCACCAGTCACTAGCACCATTTGTGTAACAATCTGCCTCTGAAAAATACAGACCACATTGTCATAAGCTGGAGGAAAAGGCTTTAAAAGGGTGAAAGCTCAGAATCATTGGTGTTGGTTTTTAGAGATATGATCCTGGAGTAAAAAAATAAGATGAAACTTGACTTTTAAAAAAATCAAGACTAGAGCATGGGAGTGGAGTCCCCAAAGCTGAGAAGATGATTTCCTCTTGTTAGTAGTTCTGCAAGAAAAGAAAGCAGAGTTAGTGAGCAAGGCCAGAAGAGGCAGCAATAATAAAGGAAGATTTGTCAGCTTGTTTGTTTTTATTGTATATTTTACACGGAAGTGATTTCAGCAGTTTTGTTGCCTGAGATGAGTCAGTAGAGAGGAAAATATAAAAATTTTAAGTGACAAGGCCAGCTCTTCCCTGGGCAAAGACAGATAGATGGAAGAGGAGTGGAACTCCATCTCTTTGAGCCCAGGTGAGGGAGATGTGAAGCTGAGCATTTATACCCGCATGTTAATCATTACACACAGTAATAATGTAGGAAGGTGTTTGTTTGCACAGCGATTCAACTGGCACTCAAATTTCCTTGGAAATCCCCTTTGCCTGCATCTCTTTGTAGCTGGAGCTCTCAAAACTTCAGGGAAAATTACCTGACTTGCCACCTGCCATAATTGGATTATCAAAAGCAAAGTTGGCTCTTGTGCTGCTGAGCACGCAGCAGAAGATCCTTAAATGACTTTGTTCTGCCTTCTTCATTGAGAGCAAAGAATATTGTGCATAACCCCAAAGTTTAATCCTCAGGAATCTGAGCAAAGTTTCTCTGCCTTAATATTTTTTAATTTATGTAGTATTTATATAGTTGTTGTAGATGGATAGTCTAAAATGTCTAGCAAAGTTTCATTAAAGTCAGAAGCGCTTAATGCTTTATGAAATATAACTGAATACTTACACTTTCCCAGATGACACATTTATCCTATGAAATGCTATTGACTCAATGGCTAATAAGTTTTATGGCAACCACAGTGCAGTTTTCAGAGATAAAACAAATAAGATTTTGCTGTTATCCTTTGATGACTTAGAATGTTAAAAATAGACTGTTAGTTGACTTCTCTCCTGACATGGTATTTATATAATGATTCCCCACACTTCCCATGCAGTTGTTGATATGAATAGATTTGAGGAAAAAATCTAAATTCTAGCCAAAGGATTTTGCAAAATCAATAAAATTATACAGTCACTTATTTTGTTCTGAAATGAGAATAAGAATAAAGAAATGAAAATTGTCACTCTGACTTTGAAAAATCTTTCCATCACCACATTTGCTTCCAAAATTAGAGAAACCAAGGAAAGACTTTGTATCCAGTTGCTGAAATAGTAAATTCTGTAAAAGAAAAAAAAAGTGCAGATTGAAATTACAAAAACCCAACCCACCTGGAGCAAAGTGTCCTACAAATATCTAAGAGAAGCAACCTCAGATGCTCTTTGCGTTTCAAACAAAACCAAGTGGGAGAACAGACAGCAATGCTTCTAAGAGTTACATAGGCATAATAAATATCCATCAACCATATCCGAAAAGTTTGTCATTTATGATCTTTTTTTTAAAAGCCTCTTGATCTTCTTTCCCAAAGTCTCTTGAGTTTTTAAGGCACCTGGAGTAATTAAAATAAAACTGTTTGTGGGGCAATATTTCAAGAAATATGGAGTAAAAGTGAGAGAGTGTATGTGTGTCTTCAACATGCTTTTAATTATCTGTTGTATTGCCTTCAAGACCACAGCTTGCAGACTTCCAGCTCCCAATGCTGCACTGGAAACATCTGCCTCTCACTCCCCACAGCTAGGTCCCCATCATCCCATTGACATTCGTGAGTAATACTTCACCAATTTAGATAATGATAACATGAATCAATCTTGCTTGGCCATGGTCTTGCCTTTTGGCATGTTACTTGTTTGTGTGTTGGGGCTTGTTTGTTTGTATGTTTGGTGTGTGCATGTGTTTTTTCTTTTAATCATTTTTTTCCCCTCTGTGTCCAATTGCAACTGAGAGAAGAGGAAAAGGAAATAGAATCCCTATACCACTTGCTGGTGTGATTATCACTCTAATAAGTATTTAAGGAGGTGCTGGCTTCCCCACTAGATTTTGCACGGAAGCACTTTTCATAGAGTCATTTATAGGCATAAATGGAAGGATATATCTAAGTGAACCATGTGGTCACCATTTTAAACTGACCCAAGACTCTTTCCCTGGAAAGTGGAGGAACTCTGAGGGGTAGCAGCAGAGGTGGGGAAATTAGAGATGGATCAAAATATCTTAATCCTGACCCACCATTAAGGATGGAGTAACAAGCTAACTCTCCCTCCATTCCAGTTGTGTAGAACTCTGAATTTACTCAACAAACTTAACATTTATTGAATGTCCGTAGGTTTGGCACTGATGACACAACATGATTAAGTTGCAGGTTCTGATTTGAGAAAAACGATGATTTAAAAAATAACAATGGACATTGTAAGCATTAGGATAAAGACACTGTATCTGTAAAGACATAGAGTATGAGCATAAGAAGCTACCTGGAGAGGGTAGACAAGTTCAGAGAGAAATTTAACATTTGATCTGGAAAATGAAGGCTTAGAAGTTGCTCATGGATGGTGTTTGAAAGGCACAAAATAGTGAGAGAATGTGTAGTTTAAGGAACCTAATGTAATACTATATGAGATGTAGTGCTAGGGGAATACAGCTGTTTTCAATCCTAGACAGAAAAATGACATCATCAAAAGGTTAATTAAAGGATTCAGTGTTTAATAAATCTTAGAAGAGGTGTTTGTTAAGTAATAGAATAACAAACACCTTTCAAATGTGTTAGAAGGAAGGCTTATTTCTTTTTTTATATCTGGATCTTTGAGTACACGCACACAAACATACAGAGTGAATTAAGCTGAGAGCTAATCTCCTTGAATGGAATATCTAGCAATTCTGATGGTATCATCTAGGAAACTCCTTCACAGCAGACTGCAACTGAAAAGAGTCTGGGATTGGTTTGGGTATTCTTTGTATGTGTAGAATTTGAACGCTTTCCATTTGAGAGTTTAATAACTAGGCAAGCATTCAACAGTCCTTGCCCTAAAGAGCTAATCAAGAATAAATTCCCCAGATCAGGAATAATATGATTGGTTTTAAGACATGAAAAGAAAAGTAGAAAATAGAAAATATATGGATCCTTCATAATATTTCTTCTGATGAATTTATTTTAATTGGGTCAGGTTTAATTAAGATAGGATTAAGGAGAGATTTCCCAATTCTAAAAATGATCATACATTGAAATGTATTATAAATTTAAGGGTTGACCAAGTGCATTTTAGAGAAATTTGAATCTACTTCATCTCTATCCTTTGAACTATAAACTTCAAAATATGTAGGTATATCCAAAGAATATATAAGGAAGAGATATCTGTATGTGTTTGTACACAAGAAGACTTACTAGGTAGAATTGTTTCTGAGAATGCTCTATGAATCAGTGACAGTCCAAGTGAAAATGAAAAAAAAAGAGGAGGATGTTCAGGCCATCTAGGAGACAGAGACAGAGACAGAAAGACAGAGACAGAGACAGAGAGATTCCTCTGTTTATTTGGGGACCACATCCCAATAAGACCATTGTAAGGCCAAATATATCCTACCCTACTGAACCTCATAGCTTAGCAATGACTATCGGTTGTGCACTCTCCTGATCATATAGCTGATAGAGGCCTGAGTCGTGTTGCTACTGCTCAGAGGAGAGAGGATTTCACAACAAGTCACTTAGCTAGGAAATGACCAAAGCATGGTTTACACCATTTTTTGGCATTAGTAAATCATAACTCAAACTGTTAAAAGTATGGACTATCTGCACATGTCTGAGTGTATGTGTCGTATAGTTTCTAGGCTCTTCCTGTGAACACGTTTGAAGTGTTAATGTGAAAAGATAGGGAAGACTGAATTATTGTCACAGATTTATGGAAACTAAGAAAACATAAAATTGAATGCAATGAAGAGTGTTGGATAAGGCCTGAGGATAACAAGTAAAGAATACTAAGTGAAAAGTAGTAAAATTTCAAAGTGCTAATCAGGAAGATGATTGCTTAAGTTTGAGGACAGGGTGGGCAGCAAGGTCTTTAAAAAACAAGACTGACATTCCCAATCAATATTGTAATAATGGGCTAATTAATAAGCTCCATAGGGAAAATTGACCATTTAGTTTGTAAAAAATGTCTCTGTCTCACACAAGATGTCAAGTAATCTCTAGTGGATTTAAAATCTAAATATTGGACATTATACTTATAATCTTTAAATGGATATGTTTGGTTAAAAATTAACAAATATATAAGAATAAAATTAAAGCTTTAGATTCATTGGAAGAAAATAAAAGAAACAAATGCAATTATAAAGCAAAAATTGAAAAATTTCATCAAATAGTGAACTTCTAGATGGCTGATATCCCTTATATACATTCACTTATTTCATAGGCAGCATTTGCTTATTCAATAAATAAGTACTGAGAAGTTAATGTGTGAAATATTAATAAAGACTAGTTATACATCTGTGAAAAATATGTAATGCTTGCTCTCATGAAACTTAGATTTTAATAGAATAAACAATATTTTAAAAGAGAAAATATATAGAATGATGAGAGGTTAAGACTTATTAAAGAATTAAAATATGCAAAAGGACATATTGTATAGAAAGGTCTGAGAAACTTCCTCAAATATATTACAGTCTAGCTGAGAACAGGAAAATAAAACAAACTAACCATCTGAAATAAGGAAGGAAGAATATTCAAGCCAGCTGGAATAGCATATGCAAATTCCCTGAAGTAATGAGCTTTGCTTTTCTCCTCTTATTTAGGAATTCAGAAAATTCCAGAGTGATTGTAATGAATAATAAAAATCAATTAAGATCAACTCAAAAGTATTGAGAAATAGGCAAAAATCAGATTACAAATCCAGTTATTATGCACAACAAAGTCAGAGACTTGAAATTTTACTCCAAATGCCTTGTGAGAAGCATTTTAATATTTTACAATTTGCCTTCAAATTTGCTCCTGTGAGAAAATTCATTGGTAGCAAGAAAGACTAGAGCAGGAAAATCAGAGACTGCATCAAATGTCTGATTATACATTAGGGGAATAAATGTCAAACTCAAGAGATATGAAAATATTAGTCAATAAGAATATTTCACAAGTACAGTGAATCCCATTTCTCACAGCATTGTATATCTAAAGAAAAGCAGAAATAGTGTTTTATCAATAGATAATGTCTAGAAATCTGATGCTGCCATGTTGGACAGATTAAACTAGGTTTTTACATAGTTACTAGAATGCTTTATCCTCCTCTGTACAGATAGTACGTTCACACTTCACCACCCCCTTGAAGATAGATATGACCCTGTGCCTTCCATTAACCAATGAAAGAAGAGTTGCTATTTGGGGAGAAAGCACTGAAGCTTGTGCATTGTTTCTTTTTTCTCTGTGCAATGACACAACTTGCTCCTGGGTAAGAACAGTGGTGGACCAAGCAATCAGAAGAAAAGTGTAACTGAGCAAGAAATAAAGTTCTTTTGTTCAAAGCACTGGAATTTGAAAATGGTTTATTGTACATTACTGAAACATAATGGTGTTCTAGATGATAATTTTTTCTTAATAAGTTTAAAGCATATATATATATTATGATCTTGTTTTATTAAAAATAGATAAATATATGTTGATATGAGGCATGAAAAATTACTGAAGGATAGATGAGGAAATATTAACAATTGGCAACCTGTAGGAAAGGAGGAATTATGAAAGGAATGTACAGAGCATTCACTTCTTCTCACATATTTTATCTTCATTTTTTAAAACAAGAAGCAGATACCATTTCTCCACTTTAAAATGACAAAGAAAAAGTTATCCTGCCAGTCCAATAACATATCATATCATAATTTCTATACTTATTAAAAAGTATTGAAAATGAATGAGAAAAATATGGTCAATGAAAAGAAATAAGAAATCCAGCCAAATTTGAACAACAAAGGAGTTTATCATTTGAATTTAGTGCGGCAAGAAATGTCTATTGAGTAAAGTGGATTGATACATTGGTTTAGCATGAAAATAATGTAATGAAATCTATACTTCTTTATAGCAAAATAAATTTCAAATTGAAGCCTCTTGTAAAGTTAATAAAATAAATTATATATACAAATGACATATATCTTTAAAGTGGGTTGGGAGCTTCTCATATGATGCAAAGGCTAAAATGAATTAGCTACAAAGTGATAGATTTGACTATGCAATGCATACACTTATACCCGTATACATTCATAAATCACTAGAAGAAATATTTGTCATGTATGTAAAAATGCTCAGCAAAAATATATAAACCTACACTCCAAATACAGCAGTTACATTTATACATATAATTTACCAAAGTCTGTAATAAACTTTCTTCTCTAGTTGAATATCAGTGTGGGATACAAATGTTTCCCCTAGAAAGCTAAATATGTACATAAAATGCAGTGAATAAACATCACAGAATATTTTAACAACACAGAATATTCTACAAATATCAGAAGCAATCATTTACAATACTGCACATAATATGGATCAATCTTCTAAAAATAATACTGATAAATAAGAAAATTATACAAGAAAATGAATTCTTTAGCACTGAATTTATGTAAACTAATTGCATGTGTGTGCAAAAAAACAAAGCACATACAAGAACACACTAACAAAAATTTGCATTCAGCACTAGAGAATGGTTCTGTGTGGGAGAAGATAAGAAATGAAACAAGGATAGTACAATACATTAAAAAAAGATTTTTGGAAAGGAGCTAACAGCATTGGACTTTGAGAAATCAACAATAATAATGTGCCAGAAAGTATTAATGAGTATAATTAGATCAAATTCAATGAATCTGGTATATATCCAGTACTATATTTTTAAAAATAAATAAATAAAAAGTGAGCTGATAAATTAACCGCTAGGGAATATAAATCATACGTGAAAACTGCTCACTTTCATGAGCAATTAAATAAATACATATTAGGGAAAATTTGAAACATATATATATATATATATATATATATATATATATATATATAACTGCAAAGGACAGATAATATCTACTAGGCTTACCAGTCTTAATGACACCAGAAAATGATAGAAATATTTTGGACACTGACAAATGCCAAACAATACTTAAATACAAGTTTTCATTGTAATGTTGATAGAAAGGTTGAAAGTTGAGGGAGATATATGTAATTCCTTGGCATTTGGTCAAACAAACTCTACATCAAACAATGAAGCATCACAGGGTCTTTTAGAGTCATTGAGATATAGCAATATTTTGCTCTTTGTCTCTGTTTTTCTTATATCTTTCCAAATTGTTATAAATTACTTTATGCAAAACATGTAATAAATTCAAGTAATACTAATCTTGGTACACTTTCAAAATGAAACTCTTTTGAAGAATAGTTCTATAGTTTAAATTTTGGTCTATGACAAATAAAATATTAGAAATTTAATATCCTTTATTTTGCTGCTTCTTCACATAAATAACCAGAAGTCTGCTTTAGTGATTCAAAACTTCATATATTTCCATCCCATTACTAAAATATGCTTGTGTCTACTAGCAAAACTGTAAATGGACCTTTGAACTATAGATAAGTGGAGAGCGATTACAATTTTTTACATTAAAAAGGCTTCCAAAATATATCTGCCAATCCAGGCTAAAATGCTTTTTGTGTATGAAAAGGGAAAAAAAGGTGGGTTTTTCCCCCATTAAGTTAATGCAATATTATGTTTTTAATAAATAAAAAATTAAATAATTGCAAATTTGATAATGCAATATGAATTATTGGTTTGAGGGAGAAAATGTATGGCCATCGAATTTTTTAAACACAGATAGTACAGAACTTGCAAGCATATACAGCCCACATTCTAATACCTTTCACTCCCTAGGATATTAAAAAAAAGAGAAACTTTATCTCAGAACAAATGTTGAATACACTACTTGCACGCCTTTGGTTGCCCTGCTCTTCCCTTTTATTCTTTCATACAGATATCTATTTCTATTAACACTCTTTTTGTGTTGTTGAAGTTACCAACAACACAGTTAAAAGTTAAAAGTTAACTTTTAACCAGGCATTTGTACTCTTTCTGTGAGCATCCTTGTACACAAAGATGCAGATGATTAAAGTAAAACTTTAGAAACTCAGAAGACTGGACCAGGCTCCTTACAGTGAGGACTCAGAGAGACAGGCTGGAGCAGAGTCCACCCTGATGAGAGTTTACCTGATTTTTTTTCCCTCTGAAGCTCTACAGAGTGAAGAATTTAGTTCTTTATTTATGGTCTGATGGCAGTTTAAGGTTTTACTGAGGATATGGTCAGGCCATGGTAATCTCCAACCCACACACAAAACACAGCACTACACTCTTTATTATTAACTGCACATGATTTAGCAGGGTCATTTAAAAAGATGATTCATCCTTAGTAGGTGTAAACTGGTTCACTAATCCTAAAGCTGAGAAGGAAAAGAAAGATAGAATCATTTCTTGATTCTACTTTAGGTTAATAGCCAGGTGATTCAGAGGCCTTATTTCTCACTGTTAATAGGCTTCCGGAGTTTCATGCCAAATATTAATTCATCTTTCTGCTCCTTAGCTATGTAAATTCCAAAGTGAACCTCTAACAGGAGGCTAGGGAGAGTCTTACATCTAAATCTATGCTCCAAAGTGCTGATATTTTTCTTCTTGTTTAAATTTGTATATAGGGTTTTGCTCCCAATATGATTACATATTTTAGTCAAATTGTGCAGTGGGCATTGCTTTTCCCCTGTGTCTTTCCGTTTCTCTACAAGCACAGGACATGACACTCTTTTTATGCTACCTGAGACCCTACAGCTCAGAGAACAGTATTAGAATAGATGCTCCAGGTAGCATCTGGACACTATGAACATTTTTACCCTTTTCTCCTTAAACTCTGCTTTCAGAAAACTGCCAATCAGAAAAGATATGCAAATTTCACCATCTAACTTGTTATTAGCCTGTATTCTATTTCCTTTAGGAGAACTTGTATTATGAAAAAGAAAAGTACCCATGGCTTTAGCCAATATTTGACAGGTTTAGGGTAGCAGCATCTCCTAGAATAACTTTAGAAATTTAAGGTCTTGGGATACTGCACTAAGAATGTTTGCTTTCAAGAATCTTCTAACACTAAGATAGGAAATGATAACTCATTGCCTAAAACACTTATGACTCTATTGTGCTCTGGTACAGAGTTAGGATTAAAGCATAGGGCTATTTGTACCTTTCAAATATTTTCTACTATGTCTTCTAAGGAGATTTTGCTTGCAAGATTTTGTTTGCAAGATATATATCCTATAAATACTACAGTTTGGTTTCAAGTTAAATGCCAAGAAGAACAGAATCAAAAAGCAATATCCATCCATTGCACCCTCTGAGATAAACTATACTCTTGGTCAGGATCAAATGTTAGAATGTATACTATAAAGTAGCTACATGTCTAATTTAGGGGGTATTATATTCACTTCACCATCGAGGTGATTCTTTTTTTGCGAAGGTGCCACAGATTACCCAGAGTCCAGAAAACTTACTGTTGCTCTTTTTAACACCAAACTTTATTGTTATTGTTTTTAACCAAGAATAATGGTTGTTTGATAAAGAAAAGATAGAAATCTAAGGAAATAAATTTTACTCTTTGTATTGCTACTGCTACCACTTTTGTAACTATTCTTTCATTCTTTCATCTGTCCATCATTTCAGCAAATATGCCAGAGACTGCTCTAAGGTCTGTGAGCAGGTGATATAAATCTCCCACACTCATGATAGCATCATAGAGAATGCAGGAAAGCAGGTAACAATGAAACATAATTTCTACGAAAATGTCAGCCTTCTCTCATGGACTAAGACATCCTGGAAAATAAGTGGAAACAAAAGACTTTTCAAAAAGGCAGTTGAGATGATACTGAATTATAAAAAGGGTCATATCCTGTTGCCCTTTGAAAAATCAAAATATAGACAGAGTAACTGACTATGCAAAACACCTGGCAGGGGAATAAACTTGGTACATTTGAAAATAGAAAATCAGTTTGACTGGAGTGCTATTAAAGACATGGAAATTGAAACCTTAGGTGGGAAAGGAAATCAGGACTAGGCCATGTAGAGCTGTACCATTCAATTTGAGAACCACTAACCATGTCTAGCTACAAAAAGTTTGATATTAGACTAATTTGAACTGAGATGTACTCTAAGTCTAAAACATAAATTCATGCCAAATTTTTAAGGTCTAGTGTTTAAAAATTTTTTCATTAGTAATTTTCATGTAGATTACATATCCAAATAATAGTTTTGATACTTTGTACTAAATTAAAATGTTTTGCTATTAATTCACTTGTTAATTAGAAACTTACTAACTAGAAATTTTTAAAATTACATATACATCCCAAAATTTTTTTCTGAGGGTGGCACAGCACCAATTGAAAGCTAAGTTTAAGTAGAATTAGAAATATTTAAATAATCCTGAGCTGCTGTGATCTAACCTCAAATAATATATTGTTGTTTTATAGAGAAAAGATAAAAATAAAAATGTACCAAGAATGTGATTAGCAATGATAGTTTAGACCAGAGTAGTATAAATAAAGATAGTGAGACAGTAGTTTCATAATTTATTTTAAAGATTGTGTTATGGTGGGGGGATGAATTGGTATCATCAGTAAATGGATGGTTGTGAGACTGTTTAATGTGCTGGTGAAAACTGAGGTAGCAATGGATTTGAGGGGAGGAGAAATCCAAGATTGGCTTTGGAAATCCTTTGAAATGCCTAGTAGATAGCTAAGACCACTATTCAATAAAGAAGTTGTATAAAGAAAGAAGAGTTGAGTGAGAAGGGCCCAGGAAATTGTAGGGAAATTAGTACTTTATGATGTCAGAAAAGCCAGGCAAGTATGGCATTTCAAAGAACAGAGATTGCTTCACTATGTTAAATTCTGATTAGCAGATAAAAAAGACATGAATAGAGAAGTGGACACTTCACTGGCTGATGGAGAGACTGTGAATAATCTTGATGTGAGTGACTTTTTATGTTGGTAACAGTTCAAGTCCAACTTAAGTTGTGGAAAACAAATACAATTAGAAAGAAAAGAACTTAGTGGGTCTTTTCAGAAGATTTGTTATGCAAAAAAAAAGAGTAAGAATAAGAAGTGAATTGGATAGAACAATGATATCCATAATTCTTTTCAGTTAAGATATACCAGATTGCTAAAGAATTTTCAGGTAGATAGAAGGAAAGAATGCAGTAGAAATCATAATCATAGACACAGAAAGCAAACTAACTGGAACAAGCAGGACTGACCTGTGACACAAACCAAACTTTTCTCCTCCAATATCTGAAGATAAGTTAGAGAGTATGAGGACAGGTAGAGGTAGGTCTTTCCTGGGTGCGTGTGTGTGTGTGTGTGTGTGTGTGTGTGTGTGTACAAACCTCAGATAATACCAAATTTGTAATAGCTGGGAACACAATTTAAAAATCATTGTGTTCTACTTTTAAATGTCTTTGAAGAGATTTCTGGTATCACTTTTAGCAAAAAGCCTATCATTTCACTCTGGAAGAATTTATGATCTCATATTTAAAACCCTCTCCCAAATATGCCTTGATTAAATCTTTTTTAATTCATCATAATAGTTTCACACCGATGAACTTCAATTTGAAGATTCTCACTATGTTGGTGAATTTCCTGTATTATTCCTACATTCCTTCAAATCCTGGTTATTTGTAGATTACCTGGATTATTCCTAAAATGATCACACTTTTCTTTCTTGTTACGCATTTACTTGCAAATGTGCTAGCTTTCCAAGACATTTTCTTGATTTTGTAACTCAAAACTATTTGCTTTTAAAAAAAACATTTAACTTCATAAGGCTCTTACTTTGATCTCTATTCCTTCTTCAAAGCATTCTGCTCTTTCATTATAGCTCCAACATCTTCTGTTACTTCTCTGAGAATATTAATTACAGTTTCTTCAAAGTTTTGTTTGTTTTCAACATTGTCTCTATTTCTTCTGAGTTCCTTGTCTTACAGAGTTTGGGCTTCTTTCATATTAGAATATTTTTCTCAAAAGTTTTAAATGCTTCCGTGTCTATTCCTATTTAAACTTTTCTTCTGAGCTCTATGTAAATGGTTAGGTATTCTAACTGGTGGATTTCATTGTCAGATCCATTGTCCCTCAATTGACTAAGTTTCTACAGGGAAAGACCCATCAAATTCTTGACTGAGTGTATAAGCTTGATTGTTGGTGAGGTGAGTTACATCCTGAGGCTGAAACTGCTTTTATCTAACCTTCCAAATCAGTCCACATTTATATCCCATCTCCAGCACATTCCTTCCCATGGATATGTTTCTACTTCCTGTATCTTCCCAGCATGCTAAAGGGGAAATCAACTATGCTTCCCATTCATAACTTGTTTTGTAGGTATGTTTGGTCTTTCTCTTCATTATTAAGTAATTATTGCTACTTACCTGCATCTTCATGTATTGTGGATGAGAATTATAGACATACTATAATTTTATAACAGATGAAATCAGAGGCTTGCTTTCTGGTGAAGGCAAAAGTGTTACCATCTTACATCAGAAACTTTCCCTTTCAGAAACTCCTAATAAGTAAAATTTCTTATGATGTTCAATAGTGTTACACACATTCTTGATATTATCTTTTATTTTAAATACTAATCAAAGACATAGATAATTAGTAACATCTAATTGAATGTGCACACTTAAAATCTGGAGGAGTTTTTGTCTCCTTGGGAGTGAGGGCAGGAAAAGCTTCAGAACCAGAGTGAAAAAACGTTAATTCTGCTTTCTTAGTTAAAGAGGGGGCAATTTCACAAGGGACCTTACACTTTACCTCTATCTTCAAACTAAAAAAAAATGTAGTTTTTAAAGAGGCACTTAACCAGGGAATTACATATCATAAAACAATGACAGCAGAAAGGAGACCAGCATGCTCAAAGAATAGTAAAAGGTTTGGGAGAACAAAAAGATATACTGTATGAGAAAGGATTAAGAGACAAGTAAAAAGCATACATAAATCCAAAACAGTGTTATCTTTATTGATATTGATCCCATTTTCTTCCTGAAGTTTTGCATCTTCTCAATGAATAATATATATGCCTAATGGTCTAGTTTACAAGGAGCTCACAAATCTATTTCAAAGAGCCCTAGAAGTGATTCAATTCCAAATACACAAGAATTATTTTTTAACAGAGAACTCATAAAACTGTCATCTGACTATTTTTTAGAGTTGAGAATTAGGCTACAGCCAATGGATTGATCCTCTGGTCCCAGTTGACCACACATCAGGGATGGCAGGAAATTCCATCTTTACAGCTATAGCCCACCATTATTAGCTGCCCTGCTTTTCTGGTTTTAAGATCTCCTTAGTGATCCATGGAGCCACAAGCCAGCTCAATTGGCATGGGTAGGAAGATCTGTACCCTAAAACAATCCTCCACATGTGACAGGTAAGATCCACGATGGTCTCAGATAGCCTCTCTTCTCAGAAGACAGTGCTGAGGAATGTTTTGTGTATTTCCTCAGAGGATCCATGATGGGATTAGGCTTTACTTGCTTACAGAGGCAACTGTAGCATCAAACATATTACTGGTTCCTCTTTTTTCTTTTTGTTATTCCTCATCTCTTATTTCTACTTCCTGAAGCTTTATCCTAAATAAAAGATTATGTCCATTTTTTTTTCTTCAGGCTCTGGCTTTGAGGAAATCAAAATAAGATACACACTAAGGAGATGCTGTGCCCCTACTATTTACCTGTTGTTATCAACTCCTTGGCATCAGTCATGTGTATTTTGGAAGAAAGATTTCTCAGTCATACATAAAAGAATCACACTGAACAGAGAATCAGAAAATTGATGTCTCAGTCCCAGATTTTTTACTACATGGCAGTGACACCAAGTGAAAGTCATTTGTGCCCCAGAACTCTCAGTTTTCTTACTCATTAAAATGAAGAAATTGGAAGGTGAAGGTTATTTCAAAGAATTGATTGTATAATTCTATGGAATTATCAAAAGATATCCTGTTTCAAAAAGTCATCAAATGAACATGCTTCCAGGTGATCAGTTTGGACCTAGGTTCGAATCCTTACCTGCATGTAGACTAACTTCCTAAAGTCCACATCCTGTCCAAATCTGCTCCTTGTTTGATAGTTCTAAGGCCTCAGTAACTCACCTAAAACCCACATATAGGAGGAAACTCCAGTACCCCCCAAACCTGGTAACATCGTAGCTTTAAAAATACATCTCACTAAATTTAGGTAAATAGAAAGTCCTTTCTGATTCTAAAGACTGTAACAAGGTAAATCACATTCTAATAGAAAATTAATAGACTAAGACAAGCCCAAATCCCAGGCTAGCCCTGAGTTTTTCCCCTTTTGTTGGACAACACTTAAGTAACACTCATGAAGATGAGTGACCTTCTCCTGTATTCACCTGACTTTGAATTGTTTCCTGATAGTGATAAAGTTGCAGTATTCAAAACAGAAAGGATACCCTGTGGTGAGAGCAGAGCTATATGTCAGGAATGGCTTCTCTGCGTATTTCAACTCTTCCCTTGTCCCAAGGAGTTGATTGCCAATTCAACAAGACTGGGAACAGAATCTTACAAAAGGTATTAAAAGGAGAAAATAAAATAGGCCCTTTGTTCCAACTGTAGAAATTGCTGAAAGGAAATTCCTGTTCAAGGCAGGTGATTAAACAAGCTTTATTAGAGGTTATTATAGGAGTTACTAAAGCTGCTTTGTTATAATAAAATGGTTCATTCTCCCATTTTTCTTATAATTTCCCTTTTGAACTGTATTAGCTAGATTTAGCAACGATCTGATCACTTCAAACTGGCTGTCAGAGTTTTATAAGGACACTTCCACAACTTATTCTTCATTTGTTTGTTTGTTTGTTTTTAATTACAAAGATCAAATGCATCCACCAGGTTCTCCCTGAGACAGAGAATGATTTGTGTTGAGAGGTAGCAGTTGCCATGTGGCTCAAAGTGTGTAACCACAAGCATGGAATTTTCCCAGAGCCCTCCTCTTTTGACTTGAAGACTCACATGAATTTTCTACTCAGTAATAGACTTTAAGTTCCACTAATTTCAGCACAATGTATGAAATTATGTACTGCTTACTTCACTCAATCAGTGCCTAAAGAACAATGATGTAATCAGAATTTCATGTTTTATTATTCTACATTTCATCTATTCACAGGGTGTAATAGAAAAATTTCATACCATTCTAATGACATCTCTATACTATATACTCAGCCTGAGAGGTAAACTTCCCCTATTAAGGATGAAGCATATTTTATGTATCTCAGTCCCTATAACTCATCTAACTAAGAAATTCAAATGTGAACTGCATTGTCCTTGTCAGAGAAATGCAGGGATGGAAACCATCAAGTGACACTGAAAAAAAAAAGGATTATGTGTTCCTTGGATCTTCAGTCTCTGTGACTCATGATATTCAGCATTGTGACCTGCACATTTAGGCACATGCAGTTGTGCTTTACTCCAGGCATGTTTGTGCAATGTGTATGGTAGAGTTCAATATGATCGCAGAACACAGCAGGAGCATGTACTCTGCTCCACCTGCTACTGTTACTTCATTTCACCTCAAAGATTCATACTTTAACTTTCTTTTCTTTTCCTTTCAGATTTTCATAATGTTATTTTGTACCACACTCTCCTATACAGCAGACACCATTCTTTTGGGCAGAGCTCCTCCTTCTCCTTCCTTGTAAGTTATTCTCTTTGAGTTCTGTGTTCCAGAAATCCTAACCTTCATTTATTTCCTTAATTAATTCTTACTCTGCTATCCACAAATTCAGTAAGTTTGATGGTAAAAATCAGCCAATTGCTTTGGATATCACAGAATAAGAATTCTACAAAAATGTCTACTGGGATTTCTATTAGAGCACAAGGACACTTAGGGGATGTTTTATTGGTACATTAATGAATGACTCTAGTAGTAAGGATATCTGGCTAGAAGCCCTGTTTCTTACAGGCCAAAAATGTGAGTTAATGGAGCATTTAAACATACTCTCACATCTCCAGTCTGTAATAATATTGGGAAAAGATAAGTGAACTACTAAAAAGGAGATAACAGCACAGACAGTGGTAGAACAGAAACTTACTTTCAAAAAATGAGGAGAAAAATATATGACATTATTACAAACAGCCATCATTATATAGGGCACCAGAACTGGTATCTTTATATCTTTGCTTGTCAAAATACTGAGGTGAAGGGAATGCAAAGGGAAGAAATTGACCCCACAAAAGCAGACAATAAGACAACATAAGGTATATGGGGAAACAGTGGTCAAAAAACTTTGAAGTGATTCACGTGTCACTTAATTATGAAATACTGATGTGATAAGAATATTTTGAAGACATAAAAGACTTCAGGAGTTTTAAAATGAAGTTAGTGGGATGGAGATATAGGTCAGTGGCATGTTACTTCTGAGAATACCATTGGTACAGGGTTGGTCCTGGCCATCATTAAATTCTACAATACTGTATAAGTATGTAATAGAACCCGTGCAGTAATATACAATATTGGTACACCCATAATCAATAAAATGGTAATAAAAATGATAGAAAGTTTGGTGGCTGCTTAACAAAGCAAGTTGAAGGTTATATTTTGAGGAAGAATTGACTATCTTAATATTAAGATCACCTTCTCCTAGATCACTCATCTTCTCCTGTCTTGCTTATTTATAAACCATGAGTCTTTCATCCTACCAATTGTCCTCATTCCTTGGATTTTACACTTCCACCATCCAGGACCAGAAAGTCCAGTGCCATGATCTAACCTGATGCACATACCCTGGAATCTGAGATTTGCTAAAATAATTGCCCCTAAATCATATGGTATTAAAAACTCAGCTGGGAACTCAGAACAATCTGTAAAAAATTCACTTCATTTTTTCCAGCTTCTCCAAACTTCACTAACCTCCCCAGTGCTCTCTATGCTTTATTACTCTGTACATTTGCTATTTAAACTCTACCTTCACTCCATCAGTGAGTACTAGCCTCCTGCTTTTTCTGAGTTCAACTCAGCTGCTGTGCATGATCTCTCACCATACATTCACCCCAACCACTACAGAGTACACACATAAGCACATAAACCTTGCCATATCATTAGTTCTGCAAGAGCTTTATAGTTCAAAAGAAATGCACATTTTACTGCAAAAATGCTGGAAAAATGAGAATATTGTGTATGCATTTCCTGCAGAAAACATGAACTAGAGAATACAATTAGAAAGAATTACCATTTAACTTCAACTTTCCCAAATTTCCACTTATTGTTTTATCAATTGTCCCCAAACCTCATTTGTCTGGTTCCCTAAAATAAAGTTCAGCCTATAACTTCCCCTTCTTGATGTGAGTATATTAGGGCCATCTTTCTTACATGAACACCATACCTTTGAGATTATCTTAAGTCCATTTTCCTCACAAAGACCAATTTGCAGCGAAGGTTCCCTGAGTCCAGCCAGGGAGCAGACAAAGGGTCCCTCAGAGAGTAAATGAGATGCTGTGTGCCCTGCTTTCTGTGAGTTCTTCTTAGCCATTTATTCTTCTACTTTCATGTTTACCTTTCCCTCTTACAGTTATAGAAGACAGTCAATATCTACTCCTTTCAACTAACCACATCATCTATTCCTCTGACAACATATTTTTCTCTCTGAAACATATTCCATCAGGATTCCTTTTTTAGAGCCCAGAATATTCTAAATACAGGCATCCACCAGAGAAATCATCATATAGTATATGTATAATTCTCCAAATGATACATAATCTCTCTGAATATATACTTTGCACACATGAATATATATTTAAGTATATATTTATATATGCTCATCAATTAAAGTAATAATTAAAATGGGTAAAAGAATTCACCAAAGACATACCAAAGACAAGTACATGAAGAGATGGTCAACATCAAGTCATTATGGAAATGCAAATTAAGCCATCAAATTTTATTATATAACTATTAGAATGGCTAAGACTAAAATGACTGATTTTTTTTATTTGTACATGTTTGCAGTATGTAATGTTTGTGTGTGTGGTTGACACCTGTACACAACTTAATTTCTTTTTTCAACTTTTTTCTTCCCTTCCCCATGCTTCCCCATCTCTTAATCCTCTTTGCATTTGATCAAGATCTGTCTCCCTACTTCCTCTTATCTATCTTTCATTTTACTCTTTACTTATAATTCAGGCTTCTCATGTAAGAGAAACTGTCCCATATTTAAGTTTGTGTGTCTGATTTATGTCACAAAATATTTTGTTTTTCCTTAATATTGTGGCATCCACTTTCCTACAAATGACTCAAGTTTATCTTTCTTTATGGCAGATCAGTAGTCCAATATGTGTAAATACCATACTTTCTTTATCTATTCATCTGCTGAAGGACAGACAAGTAGGCATGCAAACAAATTGCACATGTTAATTCAGTGTTTAAAAATAACTAACTACAGATAAATGCTAAAATATTGATGAATTTCAAAATACCATGCCAAATAAAGAATGTTATGTTAGATTAAACAGAAATCACATACTATATAATTTCTTCATATATTTTTTAGAAAATGGCAATTAATCTATAGTGATAGGTCAGTGGTTGCATGGGGGTGGCAGAAGACAACAGCAGGAGGGAAGCCTTATAAAAAACAGGAGAGAAATGTTGAGAAACGCATTTTTTTCATCTTGATTGTGGTTATGGTGTTATGAATCATTAGAAATTATCAAATTGTGAACTTTAAATATGTGCATTTTATTGTATTCAATGATGCCTCAATAAATCTATTAAAATATTTGTTGATTTGTTATTTTGCTTAAATCTTAACCCATTACATTGGTTTCTAATTCCTGACATTTAGAGAAAAAGCTTTAATAAGATCTTCATTAATGTCTTGGTTACTTTTCTCTCATTTGCCAGGACAAAATACCTGATATCCAAAATGAAGGGAGGAAACATTTATTTAGCTTACAGTTTGGGGAGATTTCAGTACAAACTCAGCAGGCTCCAAGGTAGGGTGACATGGCTCCAGGGCAGCTGGTCATGGTGGCAGCATGCACAAAAGGCAAAAAGAGGAAAAAAAGGAAAACCATGTCTCCTTTCTTCTCTTCAAGCAAATGCCGGCTACCTATCCCTGGGTGTGTGCACCACTCACACCGCCAATACCAGTGCTAGACAGCGGACCAATCACAAAGGCTAGACTCCACTGCCTTCCAAAGGCCCCCCTCCCATGACTTCATGGGCCTTTGGGGGGGACATCCAAACACAAACCATAACAATTAATATTTGAATTGACAAACGCAAAATGGAAAAACTCTTTAATTGCTATTTTACCAGAACTCTCAAGTGTACTGGATAATGGTGACAACTCCATTCTTTGGATTTCATTGCTAGTTTTCTGTGACTCTATAGTCTTTAAATTGTCAGTAAAACACTGAAAATTTCTTTCTTCTGTGTGGACTGTCCTCTCTGCTGATTTCTAAATTGTGGTTATTCCCTAGGGTTCCATTAGAGCCTTCCAATGATTGAAACAATCTTCCTGAATGTTCATCTTGACTCTCATTGACTCTACTGTCCTCACTCAATTGTGGCAGAGGTCCTCATCTACTTGACAAGCATGAGACCCACTCTAACCTCTGCATTCTATTTCTTAATACTTGATGAATGTCTCTATTTTCATTTCCTAAAGAAAATGTGCTCCTTTGAACACTACAGTTTAAAAAATGAATTCACCACTTTTACTCTTTATTATCACAAATACTAACCAAGAGGCTGGCCTAGTTAAATCAATACTTTGACACAATCATATGTCAGATGTTTATTATAAGGAAAATGAATGCAAACTTTTAAAAAAGAAGCTGGAAATTTTCTCACTGAACCAAGCTTGCTCATTCTTGCCATTAATTCCTATCCAGAATGACAGAATTTGTATTCTTTTTTATAGACTCAAGTCTAGATGTTGTGCCTAATATGGTTCCCCACTAATCTCCTACCTTTCAATATTTTTGTTTTTCTTTTTATCCCACTCTTGCTGTTGAACCAATGCATCACCTGAAAAATTACACAAAATCTGAGTTTTCCTATCAGCAATAGTGTTTCAAACTTTTCTCCTAGGATACAAGAACATTGTATTATACTCAAAATGTTGTCTGATTTTGACTTCATGCATGATAGCGCAAAGTGGCCTGGCTATGACATGCTTGTCTTCAGGAGTCCCCCGTTGAGCTATGCCCTGCTGTCAGTGCCTCATCATTTCTTGTTTTTATTACTAAAATAGTCTCCTAAGCAACCCCTCTGTGGTCAAGAAATTCCTTTTCACTTCTCTCTACAAGGGCTACCCATTTCATCCTCGAACTCAAAAAACTTCTGTGGTGCTCCATTAACTAAAAAATTAAGTACAACTGTTTTATCATTGCAATCAAAGCTCAAGGTGTTCATAAATTTGGCTTCACCTTATTCAAAAATACCTGTAGTGCAAACATCTTGTCTGCAAACACCTTGTCTTGGCAAACACCTTGTCTTGTCAATATAAGCCAAATACTTGTTCTGTATACCCATCATGCTACACATTGCTAACAAGTCCTTATTCCCAAGGTCTTGCCTGCTTGTCATGCTCTTTTTCTTCCTTTCTGGATCACTGCTATGTGTCTGTTCAGATTCACAATAAGAAACATCTACTCCTTGGAACCTTACTTTCTGGTTCACCATGTCAACTGGACCACACTCATACCATAGAGCTCATAGACATTTTAGGTCTCCTGAAACCTCCTAACTTCATTTAAATCACTTTACTAGTTATTTACTACAGTATGATCAGTTTTTACCCAAAGGACTTAAACTTCTTTTGACTCCTAATATCTGTCTCAAGTACTGTGAAAATAACTTTGCAATCAATTATTCCTCAAAAACAATCCTTTCCAATCAAGTATCCTTATTTACAAGGAATAATTTATGAGAGACTTAAAGAGGTTCATTAAACAAAAGCTAACTGAAATATATAGGACGTTAAATTATTTATATGCCTACAGAGTCTAAACTCTGAATCATTACTCTCCAGTCAGTGTAGGGTTTACCCCAACACAAACTGTGTTCACTTTAGTAAGTAGGCATATCACAGCTGATATGCAACAAACTTATGTCAAGTGAATGAATAATTATAACATTTATTTCAATTTATTTACACTGTATCATTTACTGAACACTGGAGTAAAATTGGAAACAAAAATAACTTTTTAGTAAATACAATTCAGAACTTTCATTTGCACCATTTTGTTCAAAGTTTCATGTCAAGAAATTAATATGTCTGGTTAATTTTGTTCCCCAGTGACTCCATTCATCTGTCACCCTTAAAAGCAAAAAAAATACCAAATAATATGAATAAATCCCAAATGACACTTCTAATAATAGGATCAGACTGATCATGGAATGAGTTTGTGGATTAAAAAGCAGATGGCTGCTTATAGAGTTTTTGAATGGGTATAGAAAAAAATTCTGAGATATAAACACTTTGTTGAAATATTGGCAAAAATTCAGTGCCTAAGTCTGATTAGGAAGAGCTTTAAGGTATAAGAAATGTGAAGTTAAAGAAAAAATTGAAGTCAGTAGGAGAAAGATGTGGGGTGATGTCTGATGCCAATAGCACAAAAGATTCCTGAAGCAGTGTACCTTCACTAAGCTCAGAGAGTTCAGAGATAAGGAATTGATTTCATGGGTTTATGTACTTTGTTTTTTCTTTGGTATAATTTTGGTGTGCATTAACGGAAGTCAAAGATACCTAGTCATATAAACTTACTGAAATGTGCATTTGTTAAAAAGGGCCCTTGCTTTGCAGAAGGCAAAAATACAGAACTAAAAATCACCTAATAGTATTTTAAATGTTAAGTCACTAGTATCAGTGGAAGCTCCACATCTCTGGGGACATCAAAATCTAAGTGTACATTTTTTTCAAGAGAAAGAGTAGAATGTACACATGCTATACAACCTAGACAAGGGAGCCTGCAGAGACAGTGACTTAATGCAGTTGTCAAGAATCAAAAGGAGTCATCTAGGTGTTTAGGACAGGGAGGCACCTTCTAGGAGGGTAAATTAGTAAAAATCCTTGAAGAAAGAGAGGGCTTATAGAGCAGGGTTAGGGTAGAGGAAGCTGACATGAGCCTTGAAATGGCATGGATATGAACAAAGCAGTGGCTGAAATGTGGAAGGCCTTGGAGAACATATTGTTTTGAAAGGACTCTCTGGCACAGAGTAAAAAAAATGAGTTTTACAAAAGCAAAAGCCTTCCAAATATTATTCTGCTTTCTCTGGAGAGCACTGATAGTTGAGAGTATCTAGGTGGATCTTCAGAACAGAAATGTCAGTAGTTTAGAACAGGGAGTAAGTTAGAGAATAAAAGACGCAGTTAAATGCTTAATCAAATGGCCTCCTAAAGTTACGCTATATCAGACAAATAAAATGCTTAGTGTCAGACCAACTCACCATGCACATAAACCTGGTAAGTGGTTATTAAGTGTTAGGGAACAGGACTGTTGATTTATGGATTTTGGAATTCAAGAGAGGAAAGGAGAAAGCAAGCAAGAAAGGGAAAGTTTAGTAGGAGGGAAGGAAAGTAAGAGAGAGGAAAAGAGGGAGGTGATTCAGAACCCAAAGAAGTAGAAAGAGCAGAGAATTCTAAAATTGAAAACCAGATGAAATATAGATACTAATACAGTAACAAATGTTTATAAGTTTAAATGCAGTCTTAACACTAGAAAGAGCTACAGGTCTTTTTAGCATAATCCACATGGTCAATATCTCTAGAAGCATTAGCCAATGTATTTAATGACATGCAATGAAGTCTTAATTGTAAGCCTGATAATGCAACAGATAATCAAGAATAATATATATATATATATATATATATATATATATACCTGTTAAATTCATTATGAGATGTTTTAAAGATATATCCAATTTCTAAATTCTGCTATGTTTGATATTATTGTATTTGAAACTATGCTCAACTATAGCAGAGTAAGAGATATGGTGTTAGCTACTGTTGATGTCCAGTTGACTTAATGTAAAGTACCGTGTTGCCTATGTTGTCCTGTTCTGATCTGCTCTGGACTGCCCCCTTTTGTTTTATTCTCTTTCAAATTAAAAAAAAAATAACTTTCATGTTCCTGGGCGCATGCTCTGGAAGATGGTAAGTTAAATTTATACTACAGATAATACAAAGTAAATGAGACACATGTTTGTAAAAATTAAATTTATATGAGAGGAGCAATTTGACATATAATAAAGACAAAGGGTTTTATCTCTGTAGTTAGTTTTGTTATTACATAAGAACAGCTGTTTTTATCACTAGTTGAGTTCTATTTGTAAGCTGAAGTTGCTTCCATGTGATTTCAATGATGATAGAAAGGTGAGTATAAGTCCAGCTTCTGCTGTCTCATCATTTGGGTCACATTTAGTAAATCATCCAATCTTTCAGCCTGTGCTCTCCCTTACAAAATGAGTTAGTTACATCAGAAATTTAAATAATACAAATAAAAGAATGTAAAGCATGAAAACATTTCATATAAATTGTTAGCATATAAATATTGTTGTATATAATATTGCCATCTTGTTCTTAGAAATAATAGTTCTTCTAATCCTGAGATATAGGTCATTTTCTCACTTTCAATTTTTCTCAACCTCAGTTCTCCTGTAATCTTCTTGAGTTTTAACCCCCAGTCTATTTGTAAGTTGGTGAAAATTTTCGAGAACACATTGCAGTGGTGATTTGTGATTTATGAAAGGTTTAGGGAGGTAGGTCACAGGAATCAGGATTGCTGTTTAATGGACTGGAAAGATAATGGCTCATGAGAAGGCAAAAAGCATCAAGAAGATTGGAGAAGATGAATTTGTTACCATCAAATTTGCATCGTGGAAACCTTTTAATAGCTGTAATTACTCCAGTATACAATGCAGAGAAACAGAAACATAGCCAAAGTCTGCGTGTTCTCAGGAGAGCACAAGAGAAGGAGAGAAAAGTGATCAGAGCTCCAGATTTTCCAGATTCCAACACTGAGCATTTTTAGGAAAACAAAACAAAATAAACGAACAAACACAGAGAGACAGGTGTATTGGTACCCACATATTCTGGGAGGCTGAGACAGAAAAATCCCAACATCTAGCCTAAAGTGGGGAACTTAGTAATTTACTAAGATCCTGTCTGAAAATTTAAAAAATAATTTAATCCCCAGTACCACAAATAGAAAATAGAAAAGAGAAGAAAGTGAAGGGAAAGGAAGAGAAGACAAAAGATGAAGAGAGGAGAGGAGAGGAGAAAAGGAGAAGAAAAGGAAAGGAAAAGAAAAAAAGAAAGAAAAGAAAAGAGAGAGGCAAAGGAAACCAAAGAGAAAAGGGTATATAGAATTACTAACATCTTCCCCGTTAGCTAATCATGAACTTTTCCCACCGCTACTTCTTAGGTGATTGTAGGAGTCTGCTGACACAGTCTCCCTGCTAGCTCTTGGGCTGTCATAGAGCAGAGACAGCTGTCATGTCCATTTTCCACACTCTGTTGGAGGAACCTTTTATTAGCAGCTCCCTTCTAAAGGCATTTATGATCAATAGGCAGGACCTGGTTAACTCGGAGGTGAATAAATTCCAATTTCAGAATCTCATTCTAATTCTTTGTGCCTATTTTAGCATTTATAAATACAAGATTTCCCAAAACCAATGCCCAACCATGTATACTGGATAAATTTACATCTTAGAGTTGGAAAAGATACTAGATCTGGAAAAGATGCTCACATGTGCCTTCCAACATTGCAAGAAATAGTTCTAGCAGCACTATTTTTTAAAATTGTCATCTAAAAGAGAGGAATTCCCAGCTGTGTTTGGATTTTACTATGTCGTTTGTCCAGCTTCCCTATCATCAAAAGACAGTAATATGAATTTCTTGATTAAGGTACTCATTAAAATAAATCCAAAATGCATAGCTCTTTACCCAATAAAAATGCAAGGTCAGAAGTAATTGCCGCTATTATTTGTTCTATATTTAAGTGTTTTCAGAAATGAAAATCTCAACACTTCTCCAGTCAGATAGACACATTTTAAGGGTTAAATATGATCTTCCCTATCATGAGTTGAAGCCTAAGTCCCCGTAACTTCCTCTAGAGCTACATAATTTGTTTACACTCTCTTCAAAAGCCTGAAAGCATAATTCAGGTCCTCTAAGTCTTTCTTATAAGGGGAGTTCCACTCTTTAACTATTTATTGATGTCTTAGTCTCCCTAGGGTTCCACCTACTACTTGACATATACAAATTCAGTGAGTACTTTAAATGAGTAGATGAATGCATGCATGAGAAATAAATGAATCTCAGTTGATTTATTCTTGGTTGAGGAATTGTAATTCTGTATGATAAGTTTACTACATCTTTTCTCCTAATGAGAAGAAAGTTGCACAATTTTCCAACAACTCAAAGTTTTTGTACATGAAGTTTAGATGAGGCAGATATCCTCATGTGTGACAGCAGGAATTTATGACTAGAGTGTGTGTTTTCTGTTTTATCTGGTAATTAGTGCTTTGTGTCAACCAGATACTTAAAGAGATAATTTTTAAAATTGGAAATATATTATATGCACAGAAATGTATACATATTTTAAATGTGCAGTTTGATGAATTTTACATATCCACAAGGGTATTGTTTACAAAAAAATGTGTTGTTAGGTGATTTCATTATTGTGCAAAGAACATAGAATATATTTACACAAACTAAGAAGATCACTATGTTACTAGGCAATATAATCATATGAGGTGCACCATCACCAAAATATCACTATGTAACACATAATTATATCACTTTGGCAACCACCACTAACATCAAGGGCAAATCACCTCACATATCCAGAATCACTTCACATATCTGGAATTTTGATTGGCATAACAGTTTGAGGAGACACACTACCTTAAAATGTTTAGTGTATGCATGGTATGTCTTTTCTGTCTCTTTTTTTCACTTAATTTCTCATTTTTTTATACTCTTTATTATGGTACTGAAAATTGAACCCAAGATCTTCCCCTGACCTAAAAACTCAGCCTTTTCTTTAATTTTAGTGTAGGTCTCATTAAATTGTCAAATTGCAAAAACTGGGTCCAACCTTGTGACCCTCCTGCTTCAGCTTCTTAGAGTGCTAGGATTATAGGCGTGAGTCACTGCACCCAGCCTATTTTTCACCACTATATTTGACAAGCAATATTTCTTTTACTTCTTTGCAGCTCTTTTTAATTTTTCTATTTTATGTTTTGTTTTCATGGACCTACTTATGATTTCCTATGCTTATGGTTTATCTAGTTTCTTGAATTTCTTGGCTAGTATCTTTCACCAGCTATGAACATTTGCTGGCCTTTATTTCTTCAAATATTACATCTCGTCCTCTTCCACATTCTGTATATTTTATATTGATTTTTGTTTGAGGCCATTAGCCTTATCTTCTGTTTCATTGAAATAGCTTTCAAACTCATCTGCTTACACTTTGATTTAGCAATTCAAAAAATCTGACTTTTCTTTTTAGTGGTGTGATTGAACTCAGCACTACATGCACCTGCTCAGTAGCTGAGTTATATCTCCAACCCCTGAGTTTTTTTCTGTAGTTCTAATATTACTCTGAAATGCTATTTTTTTCTTTCATTTTGCCTGCTTCTATGGTGGTTCAAATAACTTATTAGTCTTCTGTCTATTTAAATTCCCTTACCTACCAGTTCCAAAATTTAAGTCATTTCTTTGCCCCTATGTTTTACTGTGGGGAGTTACCAGTTACTCTTTTCTTACTCTTTGTGTATCTGATAAATTTTGAATGAATATTTCAGTTGTAGAGATTCTAAGCTGCTTTCTTCCTCTCATGAACTTTGAGATGTGATCCACATGTGGTTAAATTATAAATGGATCACCTTGAACCCATAAACATGCAGTTTTAGTTTCCTGAGGACAAATCTGTCTGAAATTATTATTTCTCCCAGAGCCTCATCTTCACAACTAGGGAGTATCTTTCGGACATCTCAACCAAATGTGCTAAGGGTTCACCGAAGTCTCTTCATTCTGGCTCTACCCAAACTTCAATATCTCAGAACTATGTGATGTAGAGTATATACATTCGAGTTTCAACCTCTCAGCCTCTGGACTCTGTCAGGTATCCAGAACTGTAGTCCTGAATACATGAAATCTAGGAGTTCAGCCATAAACTGAATCAACACATCGATTTCTGAAGCTTCTATTTTGTTTGCTGCCTTTTGAAATCTCTGATGCCTTTACAGCTCCAAGCTCTTGAGTATCCTCTCTAGGAAGTCTGAAGGTCTGTGCTCCCTCCCAGCCTCCCAGAATTTCTGTTTAAAAGAAAAAAGTTCCATAGGAGAAAAAAAAATCAGTGAAAACAGGCTTGCCCTATGTGCCTCCTATTACCGCAGATTGTAATATTATGTTGGTTTCTCTTTATAACAAAAAATATTATGCAGTTTGTCTAGGTTTCTCAGTTAGTTGACAGTAGAAGAACATCTTATTAACTATCTTGTCTATCAACAGTTTTGTTTAGTAATGGGAAAAAATCTTGTAATTATCTCGATTATTTTTCATAAGCCTAAAATGCAGAATTTCATAATTCACTTCAGCTTTAATTTATCTCCTTTGGTTTAGACTAAAATGTGTAGTACAGTATTCATGGGTTTTTGATTCTTGACATCTTAAAATTACAACTACCCCCTTGTTTTGTTCATTCTCAATTCCAGTAAGTATCCCTTTATATTATCCTCTGAAATATGATTTGATAAACCTACTGAACATTAGGACACCAAATCAGAAACCAGTACCTTATCCCAATCAAGGATGAATCTACTTACCAAGAAACTTGGGGCAAGTTGGTCAAAACTGTTAGTTTGTAGTTTGTTCAATACAAACATTCACTTCACATTTATCTGGTCCATAAAGATAATGGGGAGAGGGACTGATATCAGGAAATATAATACATGTGAGTTTAATGATTATTTGCAAAAAAATAATAAAATTAGTCTGGTATATTTTAGCTAATTTTCTGGGGATTTTTCTAACTATTGGCAAATGTTTTATTTCATGATCCTCTCTAGAATATGGCCAAGGGTCAATCCCAAACTTAGTCACTAGACACATACATCTTTTAACTCCTTTTAGAAGGTAGAACATGTCTGGTTTTTTTTTTTTACCCCATCCACATTATCGAAGGTGCTCCTGTATCACAGGCAAAAAGTCTATGTAGTGACAAACATATGTTAAACTTGAATTTATGTCTTCTTAGCTATAAACTGGGCAATTTACTAATTTTTGGGTTCCTTTTTTTGCTTTCATTAAATGGGTGATTAAACACAGTTATATTTTAAGAATAAAAGAATGAATAAGCATACTGAGCAGCCTCTTCAACCAGCTTTTCATCATTTGATTAAACATTAGTAACTCTTCATAGTGTCACTATTTTTGCTACATTCACATTGTTATCATTCCAGCCCCTGTAGACTAATTACCTAAACCTGAATGTTTGAATAAAATTAAGTGGCCATAGAACCTCTCACTAGTTTTCCTATTATTACTCAATTCTCTCTAAGCAACATTTAGTGACCTCTTTCCTTAAATCATTACACCTAAAGGAGGAAGGTATTTGTACTTAAATCTCTCACAGGTTCTAACATATTTTTCTAAAAAGAGTTTGTCTTTTTCCTATTTATCTTCTTGCTCAACATAAAATTAAAAGTCATTTGTTACCTTTAATACTGTTAAAAGTTTCATTTCATATTGTACTAACTCCATGTCCCTCCCTCCCTCCCTTTCTTTCTTCCTTCAGCATTGCAAAGTGACATTATTATGTATGCCTTTTTCCTTGTGCTTTTAAGAAAACCTCTGGACTGCTGTGGGGAGTCTCAATTGTAACTTTGGTGTCTCCATTTTCTCCTTATTTAGTTAGCTAACTGCACTATATAGCGCGCGCGCTCTCTCTCTCTCTCCCCCTCCTGAGTTATATGTGACCTTTAAAAGCCTGAGTAACAAGATTGTTTTTTTCTGATTTAGAAAATGTGTGTGTGTGTGTGTGTGTGTGTGTGTGTATTCGCGCGCGCGCGTGTGTGTGTGTGTGTGTGTGTTCGCTAGGGCGTGCAAAAGCACCTCCTGGTGCCTGTGTCTTTTTCATTGATGCCTCTTTTATTTATCCTAGGGAGTAAACTTCTAGAGGAGGAAAAGTCAAATCGTCCTCTATTACTGTACATTGTTCCGCACTAAATGTCAAAAAGTAAATCCACCAGACTGTCCTTTGAAGCAAGCTCTTCCAACAGAGCTGTGTACTTTACCGAGGGGTTCATGCACCAATAAGCTGTTCCTAAGGAGTCGACTTCCTTCCAATCCTCCTTAGCAGTCCCAGAAATCTAATTTAAAAGAGAACAGGAAACTAACGACCAGTACAATCTGTCCTTGCGGCACTCTGAGCACACACTGGGACCGCGTGAGATCATATGGGGTATGAGTGGGTCTCCTCTCCCCCTTCGTGTCTTCTTCATCCAGCCCACCCAGACAGCACTCTGGGATCTCCCAAGCCTGATTTCCTCGCCAGTTTCCAGACCAGTAATCCAACCCAATTCTGCACGCGGGGCAACTGGGCATGCTCAGAAGCCCGGCAGGTTTGGGTCTCCACCAGGCAGCTTGAACATTATTACACCAGCGCACACAGGCAGCACTTAGAGGAAGAAAAAGGAGGAGGAAGAGGAGGAGGA
>PVJX010001245.1:0-88765 GCA_004027295.1 Dolichotis patagonum | reverse complement strand
GCTGTAGCCAAGACCGCCACCACCAGGCAAAGGAACTGCTCCTGGGGAGGAAAAGACCCTCCTCCTCTTTGGAGCCCCTTCTGTCTGCTTTTGGAGGGGAAAAAAGGCAATAGAAGATTAAGGAGACGAAAAGAAAAGGGGAAAAGTGAGGGAGGCGGAGAGGAGAGAGAGAAAGGCGTGGACAGGAGTCAGGGCGTGAGGGAGCTCAGGCGCTGCTCCCCTTGGGCAGGTGGCGTGGCCACTGCCCGGAGGCGGCATGTGATCAGCGGCCGCAGCTGCCCGCGGGCGGAGCACTCTCGGACCCGGGGCGCAAGCTGCGGGGCGAGACTGTGCCATCCCAGATTCCGGAGCTCCAGATCGGTTTGCAGGATCGACCGCGGCGCTTTGGGGAAAACGGGCGAACTCAGATGGCGGCTCCGGGCAGAGACGTGCGACCCTAAGGACTATCGCTCCCGGATCTCCTAGCGGCGGGGACTGCCGCACGCCGGCTGGGACACCTCGGCGCTTCGGCAGGCGCGGAGGAGCGGCGTGGGACGCCACCTGGAGCGCAGCTGCCCAGGTAAGGATTGCGCCCGCTGCCACCAGGTGCAGGGCATGGAGGGTGGCAGGGGCAGCTGGCCTGTTCTCTTTCCTTATCTCCTCGCAAAGGAGGAAAAAGTTTTCAGCACGGATAGGAAATGCTTTTCCCGGTGGAGTTTTTTAAAAAAGACTAGGGAGAGATGCGAAAGGTTGTTCTATCCATTCGACGTGCAGATTTGAACCTGGGATCGCGATCTGGTGCGGAATTGGAGCTCCCTGACTAAGGGTGGGGAATGCCGGAGTGACATCCAAGTGCACGGAAAGGAACGGAGAAAAGCGAGCTGTGGCCGGAGGAAAACCGGGTTCGCCCTAGCCAGCGCTCTTTCGCTTCGATTTTCTCTCCCTTGAATGCCGGATCCTAAGGCAGGAACAGGCGGACCAGCTCCGCTCGCAGTGTTCGTGCGCGCGCGAGCGGCGTGCTGCGAAAGGGCGGGTGGAAGCGTTTGATTTCCTACCGTTTCTAAGAAAGCATCTGCCAGTGTCGCAGCTGGGCCGCTAGCTGGCTATCATTTCAGGGAGTGAAGAGGCAAATTTTGCACTTAAAATAACACGGGCAAAGGCGCGTGGCCCAGACGCGCGTCTTTACCGACCCAGCGAGAGTTTACACTCGCGCAGCGGCGGCTGCTGAACTGCGCCGGATCGCCAGTGTGCAGCCGCTCCCAGGCACAGCCTCCTTGTGGCAGGGTTAATTTCTGCGTGTTTCTAAAAGGCTAGAGAGAGGGTTATACGGGAGCGGTATAATCCACTTGTCTTCTTGGCGATACGATTGTGGAATTGTGATCTTGTTCTGCGTGCTCCTGCGTGCGTGCAACTCTGTTTGCACGCAGGTTGGAACTGAAAGAGGGAACGGGTTTGCGAATGGAATCTATATGGACGGATTCACGAATGTAAACCTTCATCTGTGTACAAGGTTATTGGAACCTGTCCCAAGTCTGCGAGCATTCACCGCCCTAACCCTGCCGCCGCGCTGATCTTGTTTGCTGTGCCAAAGGTGGCTGTCCTTGGGGGCGGGGGCGTATTCATCAGAGAAACCCCGCTGTTAAGGACACCGGGTGTTTCGCGGGGTGCTGTGCGCAGACCTTGCCTTTCTCTTTTGGCCTCTGGGTTCCTACATGATGGATAACGTAACCCCTCCTTTTGGCCCTGCTAAGAGAAAACAGTATTTTTTTTCTTAAAGTGTGTTCAATAATTATGTTGTAAGATAATTTTATGTCGTGAGATTCTGTTGTGCGACCCATTCCCCACTCTCTCTGTGTTTAAAATACAGCCTAAGTGTTTATTTAAGAGAGAAGTCCAGCACAAGAATACACATTTTAGAAAGAGGAAAGTAGAATTTAGAACAAATGCATACATGTAGATAGGATTACAGTGATAGCATAAAACAACAAAAAGAAAAATAGTAAATTACTGACGTCTTTTTGTTTCAAATGTTGTAGGAAAGACCAGATGTTGGGTGCACCCTCTTATTACAAGAGTCAGTACTGTGAAGTACGCATGTTCTGGGGCGTACTTGCCTCCTCAGCGTGTGTTCAACATGCCACAGACATGTGGCTCCTCCCACACACTCCTACCACTGAATAACGTATCTTTAGGGTTTGTTTACATTCTTTGTCTTTATTAGCTTACTATATAATTAGCCATTGGCATACTGGATGACATGTTATTCTTGAAGTGGTTTCCATATGGAAATATAATTTTAGCTTAAATTGCTAATTTGAGAATAATTACCTTACACCTTGGATTGAGAGTATTTCTGTAGGCTGAGAAGTACAGTGAGACTGAACTTAATATAAAAGTGATGTTTATGAAATACTACTTCATTTTTAAAGTATAATGAATAATTATTCAAATGGACTTCATAGTTGAAAAACTAAGAGAAAAAGATACACTTTGAAATAAATCTTTCTAAATTTTTGACATGGAAAATTATTGTCAGGGAAATGTGTCATTTTGGAAAAAGGGCAAGATCTAGAGAAATGTTGGAGTGTAGTTGATTGAGACTTAGACAAGGAACAGGTGTAATTATAAAAGTATTTTTGCATCAATCAAATCATGGTAAAACGTATTTAGGAAAATTCTGAAGAGTAGAGACATCTATGACTACTCATGATACTATTTTCCTTCTTAGGGAGGGTAAATAGTATTACTTCAGAAATATTTATTTCTGAAGCTAATAAAGCAGGAGTAAAAAGCCTGTGTAGTTTCTTATTTGTCACTTATAAAGACTAATTGTTTTCTTACTAAAAAGGAAATTTTTTATTAGTCTAAGCTAGAAAACACAAAAATATGAGTTTCTTCTAATAATATTTTAGCTTGTAATTGCAGGCAACCTGTTGAAAGTGAGCCCAGAAAAAAAAATATGAAATAGGCAAAGTTAAAAATTTCTTGGATCTGTACCAATAAATTGAGTAGACAGAAAGTTAAAAAATATAATTTAAAGTTGCAGCGTGGATTCGTAAATTATAAAGTAATAGTTGCTTTCAGATTTTTGCTTAAAATGTCTTGTCCTTCCTTGAGCCGGCGTAGTGTTCTTGCCTAAAAATGGTGTTAACATTGGCAGATTTAGTTGCTTATTTTTAAATGGCCTGGACATCTTCAAGGTAACTAGTAGGAAACTGAGTCTTGTTTTGCAGTGTGGGGAAGTTTACACAGAGCACAGCTGTGGTGTAGTGGCACTTAGGCTAGCAGATGAATGAACTGTGAATCACAGGAAAAAGGGGACTCTGCTCCGTACTGGAGGAGATAGAGCTACCCTTCATTTATGGAACCTAATTTTATATCATGATATATTCTGACTAATAGCATTAGCCTTCCAAGTGTGGTTCTGAAGGATGAGTAATTGGAAATGTTTTTTCTTATACAGTACATTTGTGAATTTAAAGTAAGTTTTACTTACAGAAGGATAAATAAAAAGGCATATATGGCTCCAATAAAAAATTAAACTCTCCTACCATGTTTATTTTTAAAGTTGAGATGCATCATAAAATATGCCTGACGCTTAATTGTGGAATGCACTCTATGCAGCTTTTTCACAGATGTGGTATCTGTGAAGCACTCTCCCAGACTTCTCGTCTCTTAAGTTCCAGTGAAAGACCTGTCCTCATTTTAGCCTTTTAGATCCTCAAAGGACAGTTACGATTTTAGAAAGATATCATTTAATGAATTTGAAAAGAGACAGAGCCAGTGTCCTTGCAAGTTAGTTTGTGGTGCCTGGCATGCTCTGTCTTCTTCATTAAGGAAGAGGTCCTTGCTCAGATCAAATGCAAAACTGACCTTGATGTCAAATCAACCATCATTGTGTTGCCCACACCCCACTTTCTATGTGGAGACTGTGAGGTGCAAAGGGTCCCTTTCACAGGTGAACACAGCCCAGACAGCTGTTAGATTACTACAATCTTGGGCACCACAGTTCTGCCTTAGTGCTGCTGTCCTCAAACAAAAAATAAACAGTTTCACTGTAGTGAAGCTGTTTAAAATATTGATGCATAATGTACCTTGTATGAAAACTGCATGCCTGCCCTCCAGCTGCATTTCTTTCCATAATGTGCACATGGAGATGACAGTGCTTGTCCTGTTCACATCTTGGGGTGATTTTGAGGATCAATGCATGCTGTAGTGCCATTTGAATAGACTTGGTCTCACTATGAAATCCAGTGCATGATTAAGACCCACATCCCCTAAATACTCCTTGATGAAGTGGGGGACACACAGCACCAGTGTGGTAGTGCCCTCTAGCTCAGTTGCTGTCCTCTACACTGACCTTTTATACAGGAGCTGTGGCAGCTTGTAGATTCTTTAGTTTCTGGCAGGCTCTCCCCTGCACATTGGCAATTTGTTTTTTTCTACCTGTAAGACCTTCTGCCCCTTTACCCCCTGGAGCCCTTAGGACACCGGCTGCCTGGCACCTTCTTAGCACTCCTCTGCTGAGCCTTCAGCCTCCCACATAGACACAGACCCAATGCCCACTGGCCAGGACAAGAGCCCACAGAAGGACTAGTATGAGCCAGTGCCATCTTGTCACTGATTGTCTTAGCTCATCCTGAAGCCAGAATATGAATGCTTTGAGAAAACCAGTGGTGGGAAAAAATACAGTCAGAAAGAAACTGGCAGATGCATTGTGGGCTTTGAGCCCCTGCCTTTCCCCAGTGCCCTGGATAGGACTCTAGAGCAGGTCTTCATCATGCATTACCCAGGGCAGGCCACAGGCGAGTCTGTGTTTGGGTTGCCTGCCCTACCCCTAGTAATCTCTAGTGACTAGTGACTCCCTGGCCTCCTAGCTTCTATGTCTCCAAATCTTATCATATTTGTGATTTCACAGGATGGGTTCTCTCTCATGTTTCCTATTCACATTTTCAGCATGGATTTAATGTTTTTTCCTGGAAAAACTTCAGCCAGGACCTTGACAGTCAACCTGTCTTGTTCCAAAAGGTCTTTCCAGGTATAAGACTCCATTCTTGTATTCTCGGCCTCTGATTCAGACCCAATATGAGCAAAGCCCCAGATGTAAGGCACAGCCATCCTCCTGACAGTGTTTCTGGCAGGCTCGTTTCTGCCTAGAGACTTAGCTGCCAAGTTCCTCTTGACAAATAAATTTTTTTTTCTGGTCTGTCATTGTTGGCAGGATCAAATTTCAATCCTCCACACCCCTTCTGGCCACTGTAATTTGAGTTGCTGACTATCCACTACCAAATTAATCCTTCCTTCATTAGGTCATTTGTTCTAGCCCAGCCCTGGCCTATTTCCTGTCCCCACCGTTCCCTTGAAATCTGGCACACCAGCTGAGCTATGACATAGTATACCTTCCTTCACCTCTACCACAGGAAGTGGAGCTAACATGGGCAGCCCAGCTCTGACAGGATATCCTCCAACTACTGTTAGTCAGATAAAATACAGGTGAGATAGGCTAAAGTAAAATCTCTCCTGCCTGCTTCATAGTCTCCAGAGAGAGGCTTGATCAGTTGTCTACTTTGGAGACTCTACATTTATTACGGTTATGATACATTCTGATGCTCTTCTACTGAGCCTTCTAATATGTCATAGCAAGCTGTGTTCAAAGAATTATGTTTAGATCTCACTTCTTATACATTCCCTCCCAGTGGAATTGCCCACAGGATCCATCCTGGTGAAAAAAAACCCGATTGCTGCTTTATTATAATCCTCATTTACTCATAGCAAAAATTCCATCAAACTAGTTTTCATTTCTAGTAGCCCTTGTCCAAAGGTATCACACAGATTTAGAATTAATATAAATTCAAATGTTATTGGAATTTTTTGTTTCAAATCAACAGCTGTATTGATTCATATGTGTGTCTATATATGTATATGTGTATATATACATATATACTTGATAATATTATTCAACACTGTAAGTTTTGTGATTGTCTATTTTCCTAGAGCAAAGTAGTCTCAAAGCTTCTGTTATGTGGAGGTGACTGTAACTGTTGACACTGGAAAGAAGTTCTCACCTATGTTATCTTGCCTCCTTTGCTATAATTTCTCGAGTGCCACCTATAGTACCCTATATGAAAAGAGAGCTGGTGGGAAATTGGAAAGACCATAATATTTCTTTATATGGAGACCTTCTCTTTCTGCCTGCCTTTGAATCTTTCCTGCCATACAAGAACCAGCCAACCCTTTTCAGCTCTCCTGAAGTACAGCTATCACTTTACCTGCCCTATGATAAATTATATTTGTTATTGGTTCATTCAGTTATTAGCAACTGAAAACCTATCTGAACAAGCAGCTTGAGTTATGACCCTTCTGAATTTTGGTGGTACTTTCTGTCCTTAATATTAGAGTTCAGTCTCAAGGATAACCTCGTGCTATCTATGCTAGCTTTCTGTAGAATTGATTTCATGAAAATATATGACAAGCAAATTTTAATAAATATTTCTTTGAGTAGACTGGTGGAATACATGTAGCTTTCTATGCAGACTGTCTTTGCTTGTCACTGACACGCATGGGCATATATGTCTTGTGACCCCTTCATGTCAGTGTATCTGTCATGCCAGGCACTATGAACATGCTGTTTTGAAACCACAAAAAGGGCGGGCCAATGATTCTACTTTCCAGAAATCTATAATCAATATGAGTTGAGACTATCTCAACCAATCTCAGAGTTGGAAAGTGATGTAAGATATTGGGGCTTAAAACATCAGAAATTTATTATCTTATAATTCTGCAGGCCAGAGTTTGGTAATCACATTGCCAGCATGATCATATCCTTTTAAAAAATCAGAGAGAGGAGGGAGAACACCACCTTAATTCCATCAATTTCTAGTGGCTGTTTCCATTCTTTGGCTCATGACCACCTCACTCTAACCTCTGCCCGTACAGCCATGCTATCTTTTCTTCTGATATGTATCTACTTCTCTACATTTCTGTCTTATAAAGAACATGTGAGTGCAGCAAAATGTCACTCAGAAAATCTAAAATAAGTTTCTTCTCTTAAAAACTTGAGGTATAGCATATCTTTTGCTATATAAAATGATCACAGATTCTAGACATTAGGAAGAAGTCATATCATTAGGGGATCACCATTCTGACCTTACAGATATCATCAGTGAATCACTTCTGCTTTGCAGCTCTATTTGGTGTACTCCAAACTGTGCAGTCTGTATGCTTTGAGAAATGAATGTTCTCAAGGCAGCTCATTCCATTTTCGGAGAGCAACAAGGGGACGATCTTCTCTGTATTGAGCCAAAAATCTAATTCTGACTCTCTGCTTGTTTGCCTTCCTAATAATCCTAGGCATTAGGGTGAGAACACTGCTGAACTTTCTTGCTTAAGAAAAATCTTTAAAGTTTCATAATTTAAAGTTAATTCAATCTGATCTTATGTGCCACTTTCAAACTTTCACACTCATTCTTAACTTTTCCATTTATACTGAAGAGCAGTATTTGGACAGCCCTAAAGTCACTATTATCTGATACTGAGCCTTTGACTTCTAACTTCTTTCTCATGAGACTCACAGAAATGACTTCTCCAAAAGTCAGTTGTAACGTCTTTGTCACGAACTCAGCAGCCATTCATTGGATGTTTTCTTTAATCTCAAAGCAGCATCTTTAGCTCAGTTTTTAGGGCATTGTACTTTCCAGACTTTCTCCCCCACTTTTATTCTATCTCGCAGTTTTCCACTCCCATCTCCTCCCTGGGTTGGGGGTCTCTATTAGCTCTTCTGTGGCTGATTTCTATCCCCATTCCCTAGCTCTCCCTTTGTAGCTTCATCCATTTTCATAGTTAAAATCTTTCTGTGTGAGTCACACTTATTTCTTCCTCTCCAAGCCTGACTCGGTTTCAAACAGGAGCATTGCCGCATGATTGCTGGGTGGCACAGGCTTCCCCTGCTTCTTCCTCACCTTGCTCTTCCCTTGGGGTTCCCATTTGTATCTTAGTATCACCACCCTCCATTTCTGAGTGATTTTAATTTGTCTCCTTCCCTTGTCTATCACATGTAGCCAGATACCACATTCTGATACTCAATCAAGTAACATCTCAAACTTATTAATGCCTTAATTCATTGTACCTCCAATGTTAATGCATGTTCAAAGATCTGAGGGTCTTAGTGAAATGCATGAGGTCTGACTGGAACCTGAGAATATGTATTTCTAACATGTGTATAGTGGATGCAGACCTTTCTCCTGTACTTAGACCACACTAAGAAATAAGGCTTCCAGTTACACGTTTATAACTTCATGTTAGTGAAAGCTCTAGGATACTCTCATAGACTCTCCCACTAACCCATTTATGCAAATACTCTTATTGAAGCCAAAATCTGATCATTTTTGTCCTATCCTCCAACCCCTTCTTTGACATCCTCTTCCACTATCTATTGAGTAATGACTTCAATGTGGTCCCTGGCTTGATTTACATCTTAAGTTCACTCTCCAGTCTCAAGGTCACCCTTCACTTAATCTTCCATGTTTGCTGGACCTTCTGGCCTGTTTTCCTGGTGTTAAGAGTGCCCTTTGTTCTCATCTTTAGGGATACATGTTTGTCAAGAACTGCTTGAAACAACCTTTCTTCCTATGAGTTTATCTCCTAGTACTTTATCAGGATCTTGCCTTATTTCAAGTATCAGAATAGAAGATTCTTGAAGTAAGATGTGTTGAATTTCTTTTATGATCTCAAGTAGAGTCTTCCTCTTAAATGACCCATATGTACATCAAAATATAAAATATGTAAATATAGTATTTTTGCTATGTGTCTCTTTATAGGAATAATATGTATTTCATAAAGTTCAAACATTATGTAAGTATATAATATCAAAAGAAAAAGTCCACTATGGCTCAATGTACCCAAAGATAACTCTACTGAGCAATTTGATGCATAATTCTCTAATACTTTCTTGTACTGCTATAGATTAGATATGGAATGTTGCCAGAGTCTCATGTGTTAAAGGCTTGATTTCAAGCTTGGAGCTGTTGGGAAGTGTTAGAACTTTTAAGAGGTGATCACTTCATGGAAGGCTTTTGGATCATTGGGAGCATGTCCTGTAAAAGGATTATGCAAATGCAATCTCTTCTTTTCTCCTTGCTCCCTGGCCATCTGTCACTTGCTTCTACCATGATATGCCACTTCACCATCGGCTCAAAGCAACAGGGCCAAACAGTCATAGATTGAACTTCTAAAACTCCAAATCAAAAAAAGCATTTTTCTTTATATGTTGGTTTGCCTTAAGTATTTGTGATAGTGATAGTGATAGTGATTGATAGTGATAGTGATAGAAAACTAACACATATATACGTCTTAACTTTATTCTCTACAAACCAGGGATAATAATAGGCTTTGGAACTTAACTTTAAATGTAAATATACCTCCCTATTTTTAAAATTTGCAGTTCATTCCAAAATCTTGAGTGATTTAACTGCATAAAAATCAATCCACTTAAAATGGTCTAGCAATATAGAAATATGTTTGTTTTGAATTTCTTATCAGTTAAGCATGGCTTTATTTAGCAGTTTCTCTGCTCCTAGGACAGTGCAGAACAACTTGGATTTGTGGGAGTAGGGCACAAATACTGCCCCAGAAAGTTCAACTTGGTCATGTGCCTTTGGAGTAATACTAGGTGATGGATAGATGGAGAAACAGTAATCATTCATATTTGATGCCACCTTGAAAATATCATGTTTGATGACATATACACTCAAATGGCTGACTTTTATATTGAAGTGTAAACTTTCACGTTCTCTATAGATTGGTAAAGAGTAAGTAACATTTTGGATTCTGAAAATACGCATATTTGTGTATCTAACACTATGTATATGTATATTTTTTTGGTAATAAATGAATATAAGCTTACAATAAAACTAAATTTTTCACAAAGATTTAACAAATATTTTAATATATAAAGTAAACCTTTAGTTAAGGGAGAAAAATAATTAAATATCATTCAAGCTATATTTAGGCTGCTTAGTGAGGGTAGCACATTTTTTGAAAATAAAATGTTTATAGAACTCAAAATCAATACTCTATACGCATTTTGGAAACTAAACTCTTAATAGTGACGAATGTTTGTTAGTTATTGCAGTCTGAAAAGTTAAAGGTGGTATTTCCCTGTAGCCCTAGCTACCTGGGAGATAGAGAAGATTCACTTGAACCCAGGAGTTGAAAACCAGTCTGAACAAAATAGTAAGAGGTTATCTCAAGTAAACAAGGTTTGTGGCAGAATTCTGGAAGATCATTTCCCTGGGAAGACAGAGGGAAAAGTATTACAGTTGTCAACAAACTTGTTTCTAATGGAGAAGAGACTTAAAGTTATAATAGGAGACAGTAAAGAGTTACAGCTTTGAAAAGGTCTGAGAATTTTGCAATCTGTAACAAAGAATATTTCTACATTTTCTCTCAAAATTCTGAATGCAGTGCTTATTGGTTTAGTTCATATATGTTTCTCATGATATATATTCTTTTTAGAATTTAGTACCAGGAAAAATTGAACTGCAATAATGAAAGGAATTATCTGGCAATAAAATTAAGCCACTTTTGTTTCTATTTTTTTTGCAGTGATTGCTGGGTAACTCAGAGCTAAAAATAATGCTGAGTCAGTTTTTAAGCTTATTACCTTTCTTGTTTTCTACTACTTTTTTAGCTTTCAGTTTTAATAGAACTCTCAGATTCTCTTTGAGAAACTGATATAACTTGGAAATATGTAATCTAAAATGATGGTCAGATATAATGGTAAGGAAAAAGGTAGTAAGAGAAACCGTGTGAAAAACAAACCAGAGGAGACAAAGTGAAGAGTTGGGAACCAACATCTCTTTGGAGGCCTGAAAACTTCAGCAGCCACCATACACAAAGGAAATAATTTCCAGGTAAATTCGGGCTATTTTGAAGAAAGAACAAATAATGATGGTGATGGTGATCACAATGGTGTTGGTGATGGTGATGATGATGGCTGCAATGATGGCTGGTGATAATTTAGCAGAGCTAATTTTAAAATAATATTTTGCTAAATCAACATTTTCCTTTTAAATACATAATTGACAGCTAAAACCATATATTTATAGTATACAATGTGATGTCTCAGTATATGTTTATATATGTGTGCACAATGAAATACTTCAATGGAGTTGCCTTATTCATATTTGCATCTACATAACAATCTTTGTAGTCTCTACTACCTTAGCAAATTTCAAGTTTACAATATATTATCATTAACTGTACACATTGTGCTATACAATAGAGCTCTCAAACATATTCATTCTGTCCAATGGAACTTTTGTGCCCTTTGATCAAATCCCCATTCCCCCACTCCCAGCCACTGGTAACAACCATTCTACTTTATGAGTTTGAATTTTTTGAATTCTACATATAAGTAATATCATTTGGCATTTGTCATAATGTGCCTTATTTCAATTCATGTAATGTCCTCAGGCCCATCTTGTAGTTGCAAATGAAGGGTTTTTCTTCTTAAACCTGAAATTCCATTCTGCATGTGTATCATATTCTTTAATCATTCATCCATCCATGGAAACATAATTTGTTTCAGTATCTTGCCTGTTGTAATGCTGCAATGAACATGAGAGTGCCAACATCTCTGTGACATACTGATTTCATTTACTTGGCTATGTACCCTATAGTAAGGTAGCTGCAGAATACAGTAGTCCTACTTTTAAATTTTGATGAGTCCCCATACAGTTTTCCAAAATGGCTGTACTAATTTACATTTCCACCAACCATGTACAAGGGTTCCCTTCTCTGTATATCCTTAGCAACACTTGATTTTTTTTATAATAGCCACTCTAACAAATACGAGATGATATCTCATTATTGTTATAATTTGTACTTCCCTGGTAATTAATAATTGCCATTATTCATATCCTGTTGGCCTTCTGTATATCTTTTTAAAAAAATGTTCGGTTCTCTGTCCATGTTTTAATCATGTTATTTGTTTTCTTGCTATGCAGTTATTGATTTCTTTATATATTTTGGATATTCACCCCTTATCAGATGCATGGTTTGGAAATATTTTCTCTCCACTCATAAGGTACCTCTTAGTTCAGTTGATCTTTTTCTTTATTGTGGAGAAACTTTTTAGTTTAATCCCAGTTGTCTATTCTTGACTTTGTTGTCTGTATTTCTGGGTTTTATAAAAAAATCATTGCCCATATCAACGTCACGAGCTTTTCCTCTGTTTTCTAGTATTTAGTAGTTTCAGGCCTGATGCACAAGGCAATAATCCATTTTGAGTTGATTTTGTATTTGGCATGTGAAGGTTCAGTTTACTTTTTCTGCATGTGGATACCTATAGTCTTAAGGATAAGCCTAACCTTGGCTGAGCCACTGATGGGATTCTAATTAGAACACAAGGTCAGACAAAATTTAATAGAGAAGCTGTTTCCTGTGTCCAAAGGCTACGCCAGTCAGGGCAGTCCATGCTCTTTCCCCAGATACAACATGAAAAAGTAATAAGGATATTTTCCTTTTAACTTGAACTTCTCATCAGGACTCACTCATCATCTATTTTTCTATACTGAAAACTTTGCATGTTATAGAAGCTTACTAAACTGGATGATGCTTTAGGTCCCCACGAGGACCTAAATTTTTATTCCAAGGTCCTAAAGTAATGCCCAGCACTAACAGACTCCTATTAAGTATATGTTGTAAAGCAAGTCCCTGTTACTGTTCCTTTGGAGAGAAAAATAAATCCAAATTTAGCAGTTTTCCATGGATCTTGATATTGAAAACATAGTTTATTAGTAAACAGGAAGCAGTGTCCAGTGAATTTCATACAGAACAAAATAGAATTCCTCCTTTGATGTTGAGAGCTACACCTGCCTGAAGAGTCGCATCTGTAGACCTAGTGTTTTCACTGGTGATCCTCACATTTTTGCAGGTGTGGTCCTTTTGGACAGTCTCCCAAATAATGACTTCTCCCACTGTCTAATTCTAATGATCATTATATCAGTGTTTTAAAAGTAGCCTTCATTAGTTGGTAATCATTTTCTACAAGTAGACAGCTCTCCTGTAAGTTGTTAATAAGCACCAAATTGTTTCAATCACAGGGATTTGGGGTGCTGTTTCTAAAATGGTGGTTCAAGAGCCTATGTTGTAGAGTCAGGAAGGATGAGCGCTAAAAATGCAGACTTGGAGGTTGAAACCAGACTAGCTGAATCAGAATAGGGGCAGGTCCTGTCAATCTGTATTCTAGACAAATATATGATACTTCTGTTTGCTAAACTGGAAGGCCCACAATTAAAGACAGATGCAGAAGGGTGGTGAATTTTTTAGTTCTTCTGAGTAGGTTAATGGTCTGGATTAGCAAGCGGTACATTATCTGAGACATTCTCTCTGGTAAAATGAATTATATTCAATTTAAGAGGTGCTTGAGGCTTCAGAGAGGATCAAGTACACTTTTGCACTGGAATTTAAACATAACCAAGCAACAGAAAATCTCAGGTATAGAACTAACATGAACTTTTCCCAACAATTGTATCCTGCTCTATCTTTAGCAATGTTCACAAGATGCTAAAACACAGAAACTGCTATCTCAGATATAGGTCATTTTTACCATTTTTCATTTGTTGAGTTATGTCACAGAGCTGTCATAAACATCATATTTTTGCATGCATATGATATTGTATTTAAGAGTTACATTTATGAGCAAGTATACTATATACAATATATTATTGACATGAACAGCTGTGGATGTAAAAATCAGTAATAAAATAGTCTATAACTATTGCATATAAATCTTGTGTTCGTAATACCATGAATATTCTGAAAAATGAATGTAGATATATTTTGCCCATCCATTACAGAGAATTTTATATAAATCTTTTATAGATGAGCAAATTTCAATAATATTATATAGCTACTGTTTTCCTCAAAATTTACAGTAGTTTATTAATTTTCAAAACACGTAAAGTAGCATTCATTCTCTTCCTTAGGCTTGTAGAAATTCCTGTGGTAGCAGAGACAAGGGAGCTAGGAAGTCCATAGTCTGGTTCGTTTCCAGATTTTCTGCTGGTCATTCACTCATTCTTTACATTTACTAAGTTCCTGAACTATTTCAGTGCTGGAGATAAAGGAATGAATAAGCAAGACACAATGCTGTCTTCAGGAATTTATATCCTCACAAAACCCCCCAGGACCTAGGTCAGTATTCACAAGGAGATTTCTAATCAGGTCTGTTCTCCTTGGTTCAAGACCAGAGAAGAGATGAATGCACCAAGACCATGTGCCCTGTTACATATATAACTTTTTCTAGGGCCTCAGATCAAATCCACACCAACCACCAAAATATTGACTGTTTTCTAGAAAAATGAGATTGCTGATACTGATTTTTGCCACTAGATGGCAGACACTTGTATTTGTGTGTCTAAGGAGGGGTTGTTTTTGAAAGGATTGGCACTTGACAGGGAGGAAATGTCATTAGCTTCACCTGAGTGACAGGTCAAAGTAGCTGTAATGGTCCTTGAATTCCATGTGTTAAATAGAATCATTCTTGTACTCCATAACATGGTTTTTCAATCTGACAGCCTACTCTGTTCTTTTTGATATGAAGGATAGGATGAAGTCACTTTGAAAGTCACAGATAATTTTGAAGTCAGTAGAGACTCCCAGTGTACTGTCATTGGTGCTTTGTTTGTCTGAGAAAGTTACTGTAGGCTTTGCAAATGGAGAAACAAATATTATGTAAATTTAGTTAACACCCTGGTGGCTGCTTTTTAAAATGTTTGAGAAATAAATGTTTCATTTTTCCTGCAATAACCAAAGAAATAAACTAGATACTCTCAGACTGACACTTTCACTTAATGAACCATTAGCTATGGGAGCCTAAAGAAAATGGAATCTGAACCAGAGCTGTCATAGGCAAGGCACATGCATTGACCGAGTTTGGTGTCACCACTGCAGATCCAAAAGTGGACCCAGATCTGACTAATGATAAGCATGCCATCTGTATCTCAATGAAGAACTAACTCTGTGCCCTTTGGAATACCGAGAGTGCCATATCACAGCATTTTTTTTGTTTTTTGTTTGTTTTGTTTTGTTTCCATCCAAACTAAGCTATAAAGAAGCAGTGCCCATTGACTTGAAAGTTTTGGAAATCTTGTTCCAATTACAGATATGGCCATGGCTTCTTAAGCAGCTTGGACAAAATCATTATAAGGCAGCTAAGTTCAGAAGGGGCTATAAAAATTTGTGGCAAAGTCTTGAACCTTAGATGTGTGTTTATATTCTACAAATATGTTAACTTGTAAAATAGACTTATCTGAGCCAAGTTGTTCTTTGGATTCAAGGGGTGGAGAAGCCAAATCTTTTTTGGACAGATACCAGAAATTTCTTCTTTTAAGGGATTTCACTGAGACATATTTTAAAAGACCAGGAGATTTAAATAAATGAAGATGCAGGCCAGACAATTCAGGCAACGCTTACCTTATAAGTGAAAATTCCTTGCCTGATTTTGTCTGTGCCAAGAGTCCTCCTCCTCAGAGCAGTCGCACTTGACTCTTATGGCTGTTTGGAAAACTATTTTTGCCAAACTCTATATGGTTTTCTTCCTACTCAAATCTTTCAAGTTGTCCTCAACTGTCATTTGACAGAGTTACATTTTGTAAGCATCTCATCTAAGTAACGTGTACCTCGTCCACTCATCACTGTCATCTTCACAGCCACCGGACATAATACAGTTTTAAAATTTTTTATTCTGTTAATGAGTGCTCACTGCAACATAACCTCTCTCAGATTAAGACTTGGCTGGGCTGGGCATTTAGCTTAGTGACATAAGCACCTGCCTTGCAAGCACGGGGTCCTGAGTTCCATATCTGGTACCAATAAGGAAAAAAAAAGGGACTTGGCCTTCACTTTTTGTTTCCATAAGTGCTAAATCTTCACTTTCTATAGCATTATCTTGCCTGAGATGCTCACTTAACAAATGCTCACTGAATGAATTAATGAATAAATGTGCAAAGTTACTTTTATTTGCTTATTACAGAAAGGAAAACGGACAATGCAGCCTTTGTATTGTTCATTCACCCAGAGTCCCAAGGTGTTTTGTTTATATCCCTACTGACCTTATCGCTAATACCACCATTTACAATGCAAACTTGAAGGTTAATAAAATAAATGAGAGCATTTAGTCAAATTTACTTAAGTATGCCTAACGTTTCCAATAATATTACAAGTAAATGAGAGCCAACTTATTACTTTCTAATTTTTAAGAACACTATTTCCATAAATGCTTCTGTATTATAGTTTGGGCATCTGCACTAAAAAGGAAGTAAAGAAATTCCAAAGGTCATAAAATGAAAGAGGGAGATGAAGCAGGGGTTTTGAATTCTACTGCATACATTGGAAAACCAAGAGCTACCGCTGGTATACTTACTATGTATCTCTATGCAAATATGACAGTGATCAAGAGTGTGTCGGCTTGGGTTGATTTGATGTAGCACAAGATACTTCTAGCTGAGCTTCGTGTCCGTCCCTCTAATCACAACACCATAAGAGGCTGAGGCAGGTGCACCACAAGTTAAAGCCCAGCCTGGGAAATTCAGCAACATAGCAAGACTCTGTTTCGAAGTAAATAAAAAGGTCAGGAGTGCTGCTGACATAGCAAGACTCTGTTTCGAAGTAAATAGAAAGGTCAGGAGTGCTGCTGAGCGTGAAGGCTCTGGGTTCAGTTCCCAGCATTGGACAAACAAAACAAAAAATGTTTTCACATTAGTGAGTATCTACTAATCTTGCTTGTCAATTTGACTGCATTGAGAGACACCTAGAAACTTGATAAAGCACTTTGCCTCAGGGGACCTCTGTGAAAGTGCTTCCAGAAAAAAGGGCATGTGAGTTAATGAGCTGAGGGGCCTGGCTTCCCTCAAATGTGGGTGGAACCGTCCAATGAGAAACCTGAAGTAAGGGAGACAGGGGCACATAGGTGCACATGCTCCATTTTGTACCAGCGACTCTGAGGATTTCCAGGCCTTCAGCCTCAGATTGGGGGTATGTCGTTGGTTCCTGTTGTTCAGAGGCTTTCAGCTTCTTTGACTGAGCAGCTCCATCCTGGTTTCCTCTTCACTTACCACGACTGTTATGGCACAACCTACTTCTGATCCCGAAAGCCAGTCTATTGAACTCCCTCTTAGATACATATTCTATTGCTTCTGTGCCTTTCGCATATATAATAGAGTTGGCCAACAAGATTCGAATGCTTCAGTTTTTATGAGACACTTTAAAACTACTTAAATATTACTAATCTACTAGATTTTTTACATTAAAATCTCAAGCCTTTAAAATTTTCTAAACATGCTTGAAAATAATGTATTTTATTCTTGCATTTAGCAAATATTTACTGAGATGTTGCCAATGTTAGGATCTTTCTTGTTCTGGAAGAAAGAACCATGAGAAAAGAATCAGGGCCTTGTCCACTTGGAATTTAAGGTTTAGTGAAACTTACAGCACCTACTATTTTTTCTTGCTGTCAAGAATTAGCTTTTAAATTATAATTAAATAAAGAATCTTACTTGAAAGCTGTCTGTGTGGGCATCACATGAGAAGATGAATATCTCTTAACATTATAAAGTTTTGTTTTGAAATTCGTTCAGTTCTGGAACCACTGTTTGTTCCACCTCAAGAACCACGAAACGCTGAACACACTAAAGTCTATGAACCCTTGACAGGACAAAGAACCCTGGCTGGATATGCATTGATCAGAAAACAATACTTGTACATGTGCAGCTTCAATACACTTGTTTAGAAAATGAGAAGATATTTTACTGACACCATATCGAACTTTGAGGTCAGAGAGTATTTATAATCACCATAAACTTCACTTAACTGATATCGAAAACACGAGATATTTGGGCTTAGTGTCAAGGAACTACTCTTTTATTGAAATAGTACCTGTAACCTAGATATGAGAGCAATTTTGTTTTGAGGATATCTGGTGTTCTTTTCTGTTGATTCAAGACACGTTTTGTTGTACAGTATTGAGATACCTGATACTGATTTTAAAACTGTTCTCAGTGACAAAGTGCTCAATGTTCCTAGAATTGTGAGGTCCTCTTTTTTTTTAAATCAATTTGCATTCTACAGTTCTCTAACAAAAACTTTTCCTTATGTTTTCCTTCAATTCAGTGTTTTTCTACTGGGTTTTTCTCATTGTTGTCCCAAAGACCTTTTCAACGTCTATCTTCTTAATCATGCCTCCACTCTATGCAATTTTAATGCTATTTAAAAAGGGTAAGTGAAAGATATGGTGATTGTTTAAATTAAAATTGAAGAAAAAAAGACTTCTTCCAGAAAATGACTCATTGTCAAGAATCAGTGGATAAATATGTTTCAAGAAGGGGCATAGCCAGGGGTTGTGAAGAGAACAATTAGAATCAGAACTTATTATTTTATGACAGTCACCCAGAGTTTAACACAAGAAAATGCAGGAAATCTGTCCACAACATTAAAGACACAGAATATTCAGCCAAAGGCCTATATCCCACAACAGTATCCTGCATGAGTCCAGATGAAAACCTGGAGCCCGTGACAATGCCTCTCACAAGTCCAACTGGAGTTCTAGAGCCCACAAAAAGGACTCATGCCAGTTTGTTTTACGGATCCATGCTGGGAAGGCCCAAAGGTCAGCAGTGGAAGCTAGACAGTCTATGCCAGCAGGGTGAAGCAGCTGTGCTGATAGGTTGAGGGTTGTACACTAGAGCTAAGAAGTCACACTCAAAATAAGAACCAGGGCTGTCCTGAAATTACCACAGCCAACCTCAATGACATGGAGGTCCCAAGCTTCTCTGGCAATAAGCACAGTTGAGTACATGCCAGGAAGCCAGCATGACTAGTTTCTCCTGGAGATTAAATATCTTTAATGTCTTCCCCTTTGGAGCCAGGAAGGAATGCTCAATGTAAGGACCAGTGTTCCCCCAAAGTGAACCACAGCCACTTTCACCAACAAGGTCCCGAGATCCTCTGATAACAATGGTTGAACTCATACTGGGGAAGCTAATCATGACGAGCTCCTCCAGGAGAACCAAAGGCTCAAACAGCAACACTTAGAGAAACCTACAACGCCTCTCTCATCTTCTCCACATCTCTATTTATGCTGGCAACTTTCCTCAGGTGGGCCATCTATGCTCAGCTCCATGCTGATTTAATTCAGCTGGTGTTAAGTTGACCACCTGTTTTTAATCCATAACAGGGCAGTATTTTGAGGGGCAATAATGGCAATGTGTCTTTTACTGAAATAATATTTTATATTTACATAATCACCATACTTTAAAAATTACAGCTCTTATATATTCTATACAGTTTCATATAATATGGCCTTTTAGAGAGTCAGAAACCATTGCATTATCTGAGATATTTCTCAGCCTCAAAGAACCCACTTTCGTACCCTAAGAAGTGATGTCATCTCTGTAGGATGAGTGCATCAGTCGCCACCAGGACAGAAGATACTTCCTGTTGCCAGGGCCACTCATCCCTCTCAGCATTGCAGTCCCAAGTCTGCATGAGCATTCCTCCCCTGAAAAGTCCTATATCACCCTAGAAATATGTAGTGTTTCCTTTCCATCCAACTTTCTATCATTTCTTTAAGATCCTCTGATCTTTCCAGACATGGCCCCTGAATTGACTCACCTGCTCTGCTTAAAAAAGAATTTCCATTAGAGTCCATCATGTTGCCCCTTAATACTTGGTTTGGGAACAGGCTGAAAGGTCAGTATATTTTTCTGAGGCAGTATAAGAAATTCCAAGCACAATTTCATTTCTCTCCAAGCTTTTTTCTTCTGTTTTGAGCCTCGTGTCCCATCTGGAAATTTGGCTGTTTTTACCACCAACATACAGTCCAGATAAAGTACTCCTTACATATGCCCATTGAATTTTTTTATGGATATAACTTGCACAGTTTTTTCTTTCTTGTATTGCCAATAAGTTTTTATGCTTTTATGATACCTGAGTTTTGGCTCATACAACTGTTAGGTTTGGAGTAGAAAAGGAGAGAAAGGAAAGAAAACATATTAAGCTCTTTTATGGCTCAAGCACAGTGCTAGGTGACTTCATTTTTAGTGGCTCAAGAATAATTCCTGGGGCTGCTCTGTATCAGGTTTATGTTTAGTCCCCTTTCTGGGTGGACATGTCTCTCATAACACTGCATGTTTGCTTCTACCATAATATTTTGTTTTGCTTAGCATAACTTATTTAGATAGCAAGCATAAAGTGATTTAAATAGTTTTTAACTGGTGGACCTCTATAAAGAAAAAACTAATGAGCAATAAATTGCTATTTTGACTTTTTAAAAGTTTGTTCCATTAATTGGCTGCTTATATTTTTCACATGCAATCTTAATTTCATAAAGGTAATGAATGTATGCCATTTGGAAAGTCACACAGTTCCCAAGGCTATGATAAATTAATAGCAGTCTTCAGAATAAACACCTGCCCTCCCCAGGCTCTGCTCCTAAGTATCTTGGGAAGCAACCATTTTCAGCACTTTAGACTGTTTTTATCTGCAGTTTACTTCTGTATTTCCAAGTAACAGCCCTCAACTGGTATGTTTTGCTTTTTGACTTTTTGACATTTATTTTTCAGTAGAGATAATTTTAGCACTGTTTATAAATCTCTTTCCTTATACTACCACACAAACCATATTAAAATATATTATAATTCAGTATTAACATGCTTGACAATATAAATGTCACTCACTGCTTAGTCATACAACAAACTATGATAGTTTTTTATTTGTTTTGTTTTGTTGGAATTAATATCTATATTAGGCTCTGCCGTGCTCCATCTTTCCCTTCTCTTTCTCTTTTCCTTCTTTTCATAAGTCCACTGGCCTTCTGCTCTAATAACAGCTGATTGCCTACAGGCGTGGCCCATAGTATATTCTTAGGACTTTTCTTCCATCTATCTATTTGCCCCTGTCATTGTCCATTTTCTTCACAGCCCCATTATCTGTAAAGTGAGAGATGAATCACTTGGCCTGTCTCTGTTTAAAAATCATACATTGGGACGTGTTTAAGCACATAGAACTTGGCCCTAGTGTGCACTCCCAAAAGAATCATTACTACTGCAACTACTGTTTTTCGTTTACATTTATTTTATTATTTTACTGAAACATAGAAATATTTCTATGGGATAATATAGATATAATACATTGCTGCAGAGTAGATTAAGGGCTTACAGGTTGATTATGAAGTCATAATTCTTAGAATTATAATTAATGGCTCACCAGACTGCAAACATCCCAGTTACAGTTGCGTGCTAATTGCCTCACAAAGTGCATTGGTCAAATGAGGAACTGCATGAGTCAAGTAAAAATGTAGGTGAGGATAATATCATTTAACTTTTTCCCATAGATGTACAGATAGCTTTAAATAACATCCACCTACATACACACATTTAGTAATTTAACTCACTTACCTTAATTTTATTTGATTTTGTTTTTCCTGAGAGGGATTCAAAGAAATAGCATGCTAGGAAAGAAAAAAAAAAGTCGTCCTGATTTGTAGCATTTGCCAGTTGCATTGGTGAAAATACTCCAATCATTGCCAGCATCAAGCTACCAAAATAAAAGGACTAGGTTAAAAACCAGAAAAAGATGGGCATAGCTGGCCATCCTGAACTGGCATGAGCTGGATCCAGCACATTAGTTATAAGGATTAACTAATTACCAGGTTAACTAATTACTAATTAACTAGTTATAAGGACTGGTTTATCTAAGTTACCAGAGATTTATGAAATAACACAATTATTATGAGGTTTGGAGTATGTTAATATCCTGCGTTTTAAAAAATCACTTACTGCGCACCCCCATACTTATGATAAACCATGTGAGGGGCCCCAGTAGGATCTGGAGATAATTTTATTTTGTGACATTTTCTGGTTTTGTGTGTGTTAATTATTATGACTCTGTGGAACAATCATTTGCCATGTGCCTGTGGGCCACTAGCGCAAAGTGAGCAAGCAAATCTGAAAAAGCAGTGTCCAACAACTGCTGACGAAGTGAACAATTTAATACCTGAGAGCTGTGCCATTTCTGAGGAGCCAGACTGAGTGAAGGCGGCTTGTGTTAACCGAGGGAAGGATGCTTCTTCCGTCTGCCTCAGCCTTGCTGACTGTCCTCTGCTGTGCACACCTTCTTGTCCAATGCTCCAGAAAATACATTCCCATTTGGGAGGGAAGGTATAAAGTAAATCATGTATAGATTTAAATTAGATATTAGTGACTCCAATCAATGCCCTGCCTGTTACTTTGAACATAGCTAAGGAATAAGAAGTCATGAGTGGCCATACTGAAATGAAGGAGCCAACTTGTCTGGGTGATTTAATTAAAAGGAAAAGACTGAGAGCCAAGCAGATTTAGATGTTATTTTGATGTCAGCATAGTTTTTGGGTATGGAGAACACACACAAATAAGTGTATATAGTTTTTAAAATAAAGAAATAAACGTCATTTGTTTTTCACTGTCATTGTACACATTCCTTTTGATTTAAAAAGTCATATTAATGATACATGTTAACATCATCTTGATGATACCAAGATAACCTAAAGTGAAGGGCTAGGTGTTCCTTGAGGAGAAACCTGCATTCCTCAGGAACAGTATTTGAATTTTAGGCTGTAGTAGACCCTCATTCTTTGTGGAGTTTCCTTGGTGGTTTTATGAGCAACCTAGATGGCTGTCATTAAGACAAGGTACTGTCCCTACAGCTAAAATCCTGGCTGCATTTGTGCCTGAGAGCTGGGACCTAGGCACATCTCATTGCTCTGGTCTCTGTTGCATCTAATCCTTTGCTTTCTTCCTACTCACAATTAATTTCATACTGTACACATATGCTTTGATGACAGTTAAATGCTGGTCTTTGACATCTATGAAGAGTTATGTGCTGAATCATGGGAGTGGCCTATACTTTAGAACAGTTGTTAATCCCTTCTTCAGTTTGGTTTCAATAAACCTAAGAAATTTTAAATATTATTTTAGGTTTTGTATATGGAAGGCAAGCGTTTAAACAGTTGTTTGCTATTTGAAACAAATTATCCTGTAGCCTTTCTAGTCTGTGTGCAGTGCATTTTATTAAACAAACATTAACCTCTCCCTTATGTTTGTTCCAAAGCAGGTAGAAAGAAATCTGGAACAGAACAAAATATTTTAGATCTGGTAACATACAATTTGAAAAGCTTGTCTCACATAAAGTTTTCCTATTTTCATATATTTTCTTAAATCCAGCTGAGATTAAGGATTCACTGTACAGAGTAGAAATTACATATATATTTAGTTTCTTGGTGTTTTTGACATTTAATAACACGTGGCAGGTAGTGTCACTATTATTAGTTTGCAGAAAGTTTAGTTTGATCTTTTTGTATTGAGTAATACATCAGTAAAATTATTTATATTAATGTTTACTAAGGTTATTGTTTGCTTACTCTGTGTTCAAATAGCCCTAGGAATGTTTTGGAAAGTGGTCTGTGCTTATGGGTATACTTTGAGCTTGTTCCACTGGTTACTGAATTTTGACAATTCCTTTGAATTCCCAGATCCAATGGAATAAGTATCACATCTTTCGTGTCTGCAGATCGCTTTAGAAGCAAATGGAAGGTTAGCTTCATAAGAAATGAAAGATTCAAAGTTCGTGGATATTTTTATCTTAAGTTTTTCTTATAATAAGCTCTTTTTTAAGTGAACATGTGACATGGAAAAATTAACATCAGTTTGTTTTGTTTTGTTTTGCTTTGTTTTGATTTGTTTTGTTTTGTTTTGGGGGGAGAGTACCAGGGATCGAGTTCATGACCTCATGCTTACCAGGCAGGCACATATACCACTGACTAAATCCCTGGGTCCATCAATTTGTTTTAATGTTTGCTTTTTCCTCCATCATTTGTGCCTACATATGTACTTATTAGAATGTAACTGATGTCAGAAATTACTTTGACTATTTTATTTAAAGGTATCTGTATCAGATATTTCTAATTTAAAATTATGGATATCAGCACCCTATTTGTTAATTCTAAGTTTTGAGATTTCCCTTTTAACTGAAGACAGTTTGAGACACAGAGCAAATCTGACTCTCGATAAAGGAACACAGTACACCAAAAATAATACCTGTCATAAATTTTTTGTAACTCCTTGACAGACCAACTCTAACAATTTTGTTTTGTTTTGTTTTTGCCATAGATTTTTAATTTGCCACCACCAAACATTTTCTTCTGAGCTAAAAACTATGTGTGATTATATGCCAATGTATTTTGATGTGTAATAAAGCTGAGTATCAGATTCCCTAGACTTTAATACTTGCTCTCTGAGCCAAGTGCTTTCTGAACATTTCTAAAATACATATACATTTAGGGATTAAAATAGAAGTGCTGCCTTTGTGTTTTTGTAGCAGCAAGGAAGTGGGCTAATGTGCATATGCACTTGTGGGAAAGGACTCTGGCCAAGCAGGCAATGTATGTCTATCTGAAGGCCACATGCTGCCAACTCCATTCTTTTATTTATTTACTTATTGTCAGATGATAGTTATACATGTTTATGGGGTACAGTGTGATGTTTCATTAAATTTATACACTCTGTAATTATTAAAAGAATATTTAGGGGGAAGTATTCATTTCCAACATTTATCCCTTCTTTATGACGAATCCATTCAAACATCCTCTCTTATAGCAGGTGTGAAGTACGTAATATAGTTACCCTTCTCTACAATATAAAAACTAGAAATTGTTCCTCCTATCTAGCTGTAGCTATGTACCTTCTAACAAGTCTCCTATTCTCTCCTACCCTCTCATTCTCTGGGAATCATGATTCTTCAGCCTATCTTTAAAATACAAGAAAGAATGCAGACAGCCTATGAAAACTAGACAACTAGACATTTCCTGGCAGGTTTCTTACATTTTTAAGATCTCTTAAAATGAAGTTTTTATTATAACTCTACCAGTGTTTTGATGGCACCTTTGTATGTATGTATTCATGTGTGTATATAATGGGTATGCATGTTCACACAGAGGTACATACACAGACTTTAAAAAATATCACATGAACAAACAAAAGATTCCTGAAGTTTGGGTCTCTGTGGTGGACAGCCATTTTTCATTGTCTAGATTCAGGGACCAACACCAGTGTGTGTGTGGTCTGTGATACAGTCCAAACAAAATGTTTTATTACTTGGGATATACCTATGCCTTAGAAGTCAGTTTGAGATTTTGAGGACATCAGTTTTTCATATGTTGAAGGAAGCTTTTTATCTTTCTCTTTAATTTCTTCCAGACTTTGAAAAGTTTTTAGTTATTAAAAGCATAAGTCTTTTGACTGTTTACTTCTTAGAAAAATGAAAGAACTAACATTTTCCATGTACTGCGTTTGCCCCGAAACAGTGACTCAAGGGGAGTTTCTGTTGCTGCTGGTATTGTGAAGGCACAGAGTATAACTCCTGAGAAGTAACACACTGCCCACAATAATCAGTCATTTGGCTGGTTGGTTCCCTCCCTGCTATTTGGACTTTAAAGTTCTCTTGGTGACCTGGTTCGTTTCACAGAATGGGGGCTCATCAGAAGTAAGAGAAAATTCAGTGTGTACTAACCACAAGGGCGTTGTGTGAAATAGAGCTTGGCATGGCTACAGGGCTACAGAAGCAGAGATGCCATTATAAAGAAGCATGTGTTGAGATGCTGCTGTGGGCACATTTCAGGGATAGGGAAGAGGAGAAGGCCCAAGATGTCTGAAATGGAAAAACTAGGAAGGAAAGAAGTGAAAGACAAGGCTTGCAACCTCAGCTTTCTAAGGGGCCTGTATTGCTTTTTCCCTATGTGTTATGGCCTTTTTATGAAAACAGAGACATACCTCTTTCTTTCTATCACCAACAGTCCTAGCTTGATGTATAGATTGATTTAACTTCTATAGCTTTAGATGTCCAGCTCTCAAGAGGTCTTGGTTAGTGCAATACACGTATCATACTCACTTGAGTACCCATAACTTCCACACGAACTTTTGTACAACTGGACTTTTTCAGAGTCATGCTGGAAGTATTCTGGTTTTCATATCTTTAATCATTTGGAAAGATAACTTGTCTTAACAAGTTTCTGTTTGGGAAAATAAATATAGTACATTAGGTTCTGAGATTGAACATCAGGAAATCACAAGGGAAAACATGTAAGGCTATTTAGTTCATCTCCCATGTTTTGAAAGCTAATTGTTAAAAAGGAATCAAGTTATATATGAGTAGTTCTTTCAGTCTTAACAATCTTCTAGTCTGTTTTGTTCATATATTCTAGCATTCGGTAAAACTATTTAGTATCTACATGTATCCATACAGTGTGAAAGGGGAGCATATGATACACAGGAAGATAAAAATTAAAATAACTTCAGCCTTTTATCTCTATGCTTCAGCATTCTTCCTGGTTTGTTTTATAATGGCTTATCCAGGGACCCATCAGACTGAACCAGCACAACCTGTGTGGTGCTAGGGTAAAACAATTTTATTTACAGCTTTGTCCCAGTACCCTTTTATATCATCTCAGTGAGACCATTTCCCTGCCCTGAGTGAAAATTTGGCAGTCCAGTGTCTTTGTTGTCCTTTTCCCGTACATAGAACTAGAGACCAGCATTTAGACTGTACACTGCATTTGATGGTCAGAGTTTTACCATGATTTAAGTGTCATCTTCTTTTCCCTAGCTCAGCCCATTGAGGAGCAGGGTGGTATAGAGCTTCTCTATAGAGTGATGCAGCTTCTCTGTTTTGGAAACTTGAGATCTCTGAGTCCATGAATCCTGAGCACAGTCAACATTCTTTGTTGTTCCCAACTGTTTTCCCTCATTGGAAATAGTCCTTAACATTTCCTGCACCCTTGCTTTCTCCATGCCTTAGGAGTGGTATACCCCAAGGAATGCACGAGGCATGGGAGACATGTGCTGGAAGCATGAACTGATCACTGGACTTAGCGTTCTTGTGGAATTCCCTAGGCATTCAGTTGCCTTGGCTATAACCAAAGATCTTAAAAGTTCCACAGGAGATCCTGATTCATGTAATGGCTACTGAGCCTCACAAAGGTTAAGTTTTTATAAACTGAATAGTATCAACATACTTTACATGGGGAACATTTAAGTTTTTTTTCAATTTTTATTAGTACATGTTTGTAGTACATAATGAGTACCTTCATGATGGAGAGTTGGCACATGTACATAACACATCTTAACTCTTTTACTTCTGTAATCTTAGCTTCACAGGAGGCTGAGGCAGGGGACTCCAAGGTTAAGCCTAGCCTACATCACTTGGGAATACCCTGTTTTAAATATTAAATAATATTAAAAAGGATTTTAACGTAGCTCAAAGCAAAAGTACCAGTTTCAGTCTTCAGTATTGGAGGGAAAAACTTAAGTGTATCTTTTAGCTAAATGTCTTCACTTTTGTGGAAAGAAAATAGAACTTTAAAAAAGGAAAATAGAATTTTTATAAATGTACTATAATATTAAAACAATGAAATACCTCAACACCCATGATGCAAACTGTTGTCTTATCTCACATTTGACCAGGAGGGTCTGCTGGTTGTAACTTTATCTCTTACATGTTATCCAACTGGATTGAAGAATTTTTGCTTTTAGTGAAGAAAAGACAGTAAGGGTGATATTAGGGGAGTATTTGAATCTTTTAATATATATGGTGTATTAAGTGATTTTTAAAGGAAATTAATAATGTGTCATAGCCTATTGATTTATAAAGATTGAACCAGTCTTTAATTTTTAACAAAAATATTTATTGTGCATGTACAAGATGTACTATATGTTGGGTGATTATAACATGGCAAAATTATGCTGTATGTTAGGATTCATGTTGGAAATAATCCTTCTTGTTTTCAATACATTTATTTGCCAATTTAATAAGCAGTTATCTTGTAATCAAGGCATCATTAGTGATAAGTAGGAGTCTTCTATGCCCATTTCATTTTCTGATGCTTTTAAAAGAAATGCAACAATGTTTTGCATACTCTTGTTGGAAAGGTTAAACTTTTCTATTAGGGTAAAATGACTTCAGGGACATAAATTTGCATCTAGTTTTATAACCTTAACCATCATTTTGCTAATAAGTATTTATCATGTAACTGCAATTAAATGCTAAATTCTGATTTAAAAACTCTCTAGATGATGTATTTATTGCTTTTGTAGATGTTCAGTGTAATTTGCTAGTCATAAATATAATATCTCTGTTGTCTAAAGATATTAACTGATCATTCACTTATAATTTGACCTCAGAAACATAGTTCAGGAAATATTAAATGCTCCTAAATTTCTATTCATAAATTCCAGCCATCAGTGTGAAATTTATATCATGGAATGCTTTCTCTTTACTGTATTCTTTATCTCTCCCGTTTTCTATATTAGGTTACTTTTACAGTCTTTGGTCTCCATTGCCAAAGCACTTCAAACTGATGCCAGAAATTTTATTGGGCTAAAGAATATGTTTAACTCTTTTTTCTAATGGGTTGAGAATGCAAGTTATAATTTATATTACACTGAGAGATGTGAAAAATTAAATAATTGTAGGGTATTCAGATATAATTATGCTCTATAGATGATGTCACCATTAAATTTGAATGTAGATAACATTACAGGAAAATGAGGATCACAGAATACTTTAGCCATGAGATTAAAAAAAGTGATGTAAGAATCAGCTTACCTATTATGGCAAAATAGGGTAAGGGTTTAGTCCTTTTTATATTTTAAGAAATGTTTTTATTTAATGTAAAAGTAAGCTTTGAAATTATAATTTTTTAGTGTACACTGTGCTTCTTCTTTTGAAGACTTACACTGGGGTGGAAATTTTATTTTGTGCAGTAACTTAGTATTCTAGAACCTTAAATCTTGTGAAATTGAAACCACTTTCACAGGTTACATATTTAAGGAATTTCTGAGACATTCATAAATAAGTTTTTTCCTTTTTCTTTTGCCTTTTTCCCAGTTTACTTTGTTCAAAACAAGCATTGGAAATATAGGTTGCAGTTTTATTATATTTACCCTCAAAATTTTACTTTATGTTGTAAAATGAAATCTTTTATAAGGAGAATTTCTTGTTTCTGAAGCACTTGAATGACAATGAAGCCCATCTAACATGTGAGGGAATGATCACGTAGAAGTTATTGGAGTGAAGAACACAGAGAACATACAGAGATCATAGAGAACAAGTTTCACAATGAAAGAATATGAGTATGATGAGAGAGTGGGTGTGTTAACTTTTCATTGCTGGGACTAAATACTAGACATACACAATTTAAAAGACCAGAAACTTAATTTGGCTTATAGTTACAGAGTATTCAGTCCTCCAGTGGTGGCTCCAAGACAGACATCCTGATGGAAAGGCATGGTGGAACAAAGCCTGTGTATTTAATGGCAGCTGAGAAACTGAAGGGGGAAACAGAACCAGAGAAGAAGAGACCAAGGACAAGATATATATTTCAAGGTCACAACTCTATTGATCACCCAGATACACCCAGAAGTGTGCTTTACTATTACTTCAAGGAAATCAAGCTGACTAGTTAAGCTTAACCATCACAGTAACCTCCAGAGATAGGAGCTCTGGGTGCTAGCACTTTTGAGGTTGTCCATGCTTCATGAAATTTTTTTTATCCTTAACTTCTTCTCTGCATATCATACCTAGCAATGTGCAGGTCATAAGGTAAGGATATGGCTGAATGAAGAAAAGTATGTTAGAGGTATAAGTACAGTATCTACACCTAGGAAATCATCAGGAAACAGGATAAAATTCCAAAAAAAAAAAAAAAAAACCTTTATTTTTTTCTGATTTCCACCCTGGTCTTTTTTAGGACATGTATTGAAAAATATGTACACCAGGTGTGCAGTGTTGATCCTCATATTTTTTTATGTTTAAAAGGAAATCATACATAATTAAGAAGTTAAAATGTTCATGACAATGATAATTCATTTATGGAATACTTCATCTGGAATAGAAACTCTGCCACATTTGCTCAAAGACCACCTGGATTCCATTTATTCCAAGGTGTCTATTTAACCTTTCTGTGGCTGGCCCAGTTCTGTGGAATGGGAAGGAGGAAAGGGATGGAGAAAATACACAATGCAGCAACTTTTGAGCAATGTTTTGGGATATTAGTAAATGATCTAAGTCTCAATCATGCCTTATTTACTTGGAGAGAATTCTACTACAAATCTGTGCTACTAAAATGTAGAGCTATGAAACTATACTACTAACATTTAGAGTTATAAAAGATTATAAGACTGGGCACAATGGCACATACCAGTAATCCTAGCAGGCTGAGGCAGAAAGATTGCTGCAAGTTTGAGGCCAGCCTGGGCTACATAGTAAATCCAGGCCAGCTTGAACTACATAGTGGGACCCTGTCTCAAAACAACAATAGCAAAAAAAAAGATTATGGGATAAATTAGTAACTTATAAAGTCTTAATCAGAGTGACTCTTACAGAGTGGAAGTCCCAAAGATAATAGGTTCAAAAAATATATACATTATTACAACTTTTTCAAAGAATTAGGAAAAGGTTAAATAATGCCTTAAACTACAGGCCAAGTGTCTCTGTATTGACTATGTAGAGACTATTAATTGGTTTCTCCATGGTGTTTCCATAGATTCTTGGCCATATTCTTGTGCTCCACTTACACAGGAGAGCTGATGGTGTATTTTCTTGGATAGACTAATTATTCTTCATAGAGCTGCTAAGAGCTTATATAGACATATAGCCCCTGTCCCTAAAATAGAATCTGGAACATCATAATTCATTAATGACTGTTGGTTGAATTAAATAATAGATTTTGAGCCAGGCATGGAAAGAAATATTAGATTTGTGTTCATGGTAGGGCTGGGCATGGAGAAGATCCCTCAGGAATGAAAACAGCATTGAAAGAGGTGGGGATTGAAGTGAGCACGGCATTTGATTCTTTCATTTAGTGAACACATACAAAACAGCTTTTCAGTTGCAAAGACTTGAGTAAAAACAGAGATAGTTTTGTCCTATGAAACTTACAGACAAATGAGAGAGACAACCATTAATCAGTCATAGGGGTCAGTACACATTGTAAGTGTGATAAATTCTACAAAGCAGAGGTCCATGGTTGCCAGAGACAGTCTGACATAGTCACAGAAGGCAGAAAATGTGAAATTCATTAAGATAATATATGAAATTAGAGAAAAGAATTCCTACCAGAAGAAGTATGAGAGACTCCATGCCATGGTCTCAAAGGTCTTTGGGACTGAGGGAAGGGGAAGGATGTCAGCCTAAAGAAGATTCATCAGATTCTCAACTGAGTGGCATAAGGGTAGCAGCATTGTGGAAACCAACATTGCACAGCATGGGTAACACTTTGGAGCAGAAAGTGGAGGGCTCTGGTAGAGGATTCAGAGGCTTCCATCTTCCAGCTGAGATGTGAGAGGAGCTTAGACAGGATGACTACTGAGAAGGCAGAGAAGATGGACGCACCCTAATTTCATTGTGGGTGATTTAGAGTGTTAGGCATTAGATGTTGAGACCAGCTATTGTAGAACTCAGCCTGTGGGACTTAACATCAACATTTTTAAGAAATTAAAAATTTATTACAATCAAAGATGTATTCCCATTAATCCCCCTAAAATACTCCCTCTTGCTTCAAGCACACTTATCCCATCCTTCTTGCCGCTTTCTGAAGCAGTTCTGGGCATTCTTTCATATCTTTAGTTGTGCTGTTGTGGCTGCCTCAATGTCCTGAATCTATTCAAAATACTTACCTTTTATGGACATTCAGACTTTGGGGAAGAGGAAGAAGTTGCACAGTGCCAGATACAGTGAGTGAGGGGGGTGAGGTCACACCATAACCAGAGACCTGGTGTGGTCCATGGTCTCTGCTGCTCCCCTGGGCCCTTAAATTCTTTACTTCCTATTGCTTTCCACTGGATGACACTAGGCAGCACTATTGACTATATTATTGATCATGCCTTGTAATGACCCTCATGAAAGATGACTTGCAGAACTGCTTCAGAAAGTGGCAAAAATGATGGGGTAAGTGTTGAAAGTGAGGGGACATATTCTGAGGGGATTAATAGCAATGTATCTTTTACTGTAATGTTTTTTTTAGGGTTTTAGCAGGTAAGTTTTTTAAATTTAAACATTCACTATATATTTTGATCACATCTTGCATATACTCTTTCATGTTTTTATCTTTACCATGTTTTCTCTTGTAATTCAGTCATTTATTCATTGAATTATTTATTCATTATTTAATTCACTAGATATTTATTTAGAGTCTACTATCTGCTGTATAACCCTACAAACCTCAACTTCCTTTCCTATGTCTCTCTATGCTAATTCATATTTTTATAAAAGTTCAGCTCAAAGCTTCTTTGTCCAAGATCCCTTTGCTGATATTTCCAGTTACAAATGGGCAGCTTCCATTCTTTTTTCCCCCAATGCGGAAAGAACATAACAAATTTTAAGCATAAAGTCATTTACATTATCAGTAGTTATTGGGCTAAGAACTTCCTATTCTTTTTTGCTTTCTCACACCAGGACAAAAAGCCAGACGATACAGGCATGTGGCAATAGGTTGTTCAACTGAGTTAAAGAAATGAATACAAAAGTCAGAAGGTCCATAAAACAAATTTAAATTATCATCAAATGATCATCAGACCCTGATAAGGCTCCTAACTTTCATTTTTTATTACTATCTTTTTTGGTAAAGAACTTATTTTTTATTATGTAGAATGTTGAAATACTCCATACCTTATAATGGAGGCTGCTAAGGCTTGTATGTAGATTTCTCTCAAAAGTGTCATGTGCTCATAGAAGGAAGGGCTCTTAGGAGGTGATTGGGTTATGAGGGATTATTGCTTGCTTGCTGTTGGAAGTGGGGTTTGGTTGGGAGAAGCAAGTCACCGGTGCATGGCCTGTTAGGGTTTGTGTACCTCCCCAGCTCCTCTGTGCCCATTCTGCCTCCTGGGTGCTGTACCTTGAGCAGCTCCTCCACCAGCTCCTACCATGCCTTCCTGCCATACACCTACCTTTCTTCTTTTTAAATTGTAGGTATCTTGATTAATATTATGTCTCAGCTACAATAAAAGTGACTAAGAGGGTGTCATTTCAGAAACCTCTGATAAGAACGGAGTTCTGGAAGAACTCTTCCAGAACTCTGTTCTTCCCTATGGCAAATTTTCTAGAGCATGTCAAGTCAGGGTAGCTGGAATTGCCCATGTTTTTGTAACTCCTAAACCAGTCATATTACCTTGGTATCTTGACACTGGTCATGACGGGAGTTTTTCCATCATTGTAATTGGTAAATGGCTATAAATCAAAGGTCGAACTTCTTCCTCCAGGAAGCCATAGTTAATTTCTTTTCTAGTATACTATTCCTTTGAAATTCCTCTCAAAAAAAGCAAGTAAAAATAATATTAATGATATAAATTAAGCTGTGCATGGAGGGTGATATGATTTAGAGCTATTTGTAAGATCTATTGAAGAAAGTGAAATTCTGTTATTTTCATCTTCATTTTGCACTTTATTCAGTCACTCATTCAACCAACATATTTACTGGTGCACACAGCAGGCAGCTGTTTCTGAGTACAAATTGGTCATGTACTAGTTAGTGCAAGACAGCAGCAGAGCTTCCCATGCAACCAATGGGAATGGTTCCAAACTAGGGACCAGGCTAATGGAGGAGTACTGCATGTAACATCTATATAGGGAGCAAAACTGTGAGTACTCAATAACAGGCTTAGAGAGAATGCAGACTGGGGAATAATTTGCAGTCTTGCAGATTGTGCTTGTGGGTGGATGATTATCTGTTCTTTAAATACAGGCTGAGAAATGGGTTCAAGGAAGGTGTGGGTGGGTCAGAAAGAGGTGAATGAATAAAGTGGACCCAATTTGGGTTGAGCTAATTTTGAAGTTATTTTAGACTGTTTAGGAGGCAGTTGGAAAAGTATGTTTAAAAACTGAAAAGGGATTGAGAAGTAGTTACTTAATGTCATTGTCAGGTGGTAACAATTAAAGCTGAGTAAGAATAAGATAGTTGTTAGGATTCTAGCAGAAAACAGATGTCATAATTAAATGAGGTAATAAAGGATAATGACAGAAGGATTTGTAAAAGTTGCAGAAAAGATTAAGAGCACCACCCAAGATGGGGACTCACACTGGGACCAGGAGCAGCAGAGAGCCATTACAACTTCTAAATCTGGAGGGTCCAACAGAGGAACACTTACCAGCATGTGGAGAAGCAGAAGCTGACTGTTGGGTGTGACTATAGGAGACAATTTTCCATTGATCCTGGAGCCTCTGTAGAGGAACTTAGCCCCAGCAAGAATACAGCCTGAAAGAAAAGGAGCATAGGGAATACATAGCATGACTTACCTCTCCTTGCATACTCTGGACTCTGGTTTAATCCATTATTAAACTAAAGACCAGATAAAAGTCTAGAGGGCCTTGGAAGGTTACCTTCCTGGAGCACAAGCAAGGTAAGGTGGACCATGATGGTGGACTTAGGATGGCAGATGAAAAACAACTAAAAAGACAATCTGAAGGAGTTGAGGCCATGGAGCCACTGAGAAGCACCAGCATTTACAAGATAACTAGAGGAGGAGCTTGCAAAGTACCAACCAGAAATATTGGATAAAACCAGGAGGCAAGAGAAAATTCTAAGGAAAAGGAAACAACATTATCATGTACAAGATACAGATTTAATAAGGATGGGCTGAGTGTGTAGTTTAGTGATACTTAGCTTGCTTAAGTATGCTCAAGGTCCCAGGTTTGATCTGTGGCACTAAAAAATGCAAAGTTATAATAATAATATTTTAAAAGTTTCCAACAAGTTAATTATTTAGGGTACTTTGTGACTGTCTTTCTTATTTTGCGCTTTGCACGCAAAGTCATTACACTGGCATAAACTATAGGATCAGGTTTGTAAAACAATGTCATTGTTTTTCATGTGATGTAAAGAAAAGGTAGAAAGTCTGCTCTCCTGAACAGTGTGTCCTCCACACTCCCCATACTGCCTATCCCAGCTACAACACAGGCCATCTAAGCATGTTCTCTGAAAGGTTTCTGAGAGGACGGGTTGTCATCATCTTCAATCTACTGGACTTATTCACATGAGGAAGGTGACAGCAGTGGCCAAAGGGATAACCTATTCCTTTCTGCAGTTTCTTGGGGTCTGAGTCATAGACACAAAAGCATGAGTCCAGTGTTTTCCATTTCAGAAACCATGATTTTACATAAATGATTAGCAGCACTCGCTGTGGTGTGGCACAGTTGCAGTCTGTATTGCAGATGCAAAACGTGGCCTGCCTGTGAATGGATGGAGACAGGGATGTCTGTGTAGGAGGTACAGAGATGATACTGTCTTTGCATTTAGTAGGAAATATTAGGAGAACACCATTTTGGAGTCTGGGGGGGAAGTATACATAGGGCAGCAACTGTGCATAGCAGACATTTCTTAAGTGTTCCTGAGTTAAAATGAAATAAAGCATAGATCCTATAAAATTTAGTTGTAAGGTGTCTAAAGAGACAAAACTCATTTTACACTGTGTATATAAATTCTATGTGAGATTGTATTTGTTTTACATGATGCACATTCCTCCTATTACTTTATAAACATCATTTTTAGTGGCTGAATAATAGCTTTTCCAGAACATGGAAGATAATCGTAGAATTTATTTACTGTTACTGAATATTTTTGTACATTTAGTTACATATGTTTTATAAATATACCTATAAGATCTTTTACCCATAATTTTTAACAATAAATTTTGCATTTTTGTGGGGTTTTTTTAGATTTGATATCCTGCAGTGAAGTTACTAGGGTCCAAGAGCAAAAGCATTGTGATAGAACCTGAGGCAATGCACAGTACATCTGATATTACTGATTCCCACATTTGCTTTTGAATGAGTATAATTCTGATTTCTTTAGCTTTTTCCATGTCTAAAAGATCTTTTGTGTGAAAAATCTGATAGTTTTATCTACCCATTGCAGTGTAGAAGCTCTGAATAAAAGGGAATCTAATATAATTTAAAACCCCTTATCAAAATTTAAGATGACAGATATTTCTTAGACTGAACTAAATCTTGCCAGTAAGGTTTCAATGCTTGATTAAGTCATTTGTGATTTATTTCAATCTATTATGATTTCTATAATACTTCATACGGGACCCAAAAGTCTGGCTGTGACATAGTAGTGTCACAAATGCCTGGAAATCAGGATGCCGTTGCTGCTGGTCAATGGTATAATGTCATTCACTTGCCCAGCTTTGTGCATTGCAGACTCTTGTGTGAGGCATATATTTTCTATAGTTTGCTCTTTTACACCAATGAAAATCTGTTTATTTTTCTTATCTAGTATGTTTACTTGAAAAAGGTGATTGCATTTTTCTTCTGTTTATATATTTACTTATTTTCTTCATTTTGTCAGTTTTTCTGACCATCTTTATTATTGGAAATTATTTTTCGAAAATTCCTATATATGATTTTTCATCTTTTTACTTCTTCAATTTATTAAATGTTGTATTAAAATTAAATGAGGTAAGTGCTCAAATTTTGTAAAACATTTGACTAAGTAAATGAAGAACCAGATGGTCCTTTAGATATTTTGTGCTATATAAAAAATAGGTGAAATTTGTAACATTACACATTTTTGAAAATTTCTTATTTGATTCTAGGTTAAGTAAACAAATGCCCAAAATGCTTATAATTTTATGAACTCACAAAAGAATTTATGTGTCTCTCCAAGACAGATTTGAGTTTACAAGTGAATAGACATGGTTTTCTTTTTTTAAAATATTGTTTAGAAAGGAAAAAAAAACAACCAAACAAAACAGAAAAAAGGGTAGCAACAATACAGAATTCCAAAGGAAAAAAAGCAAAGAACAGAAACAAAAAACCACTAAGAAATCACTAGTTGATAAGTTACATACTGTCATCTTAGAAATAGTTGTTCAACTTACAAAATTAAAGCATACAAAGTAGACATTGAAACAGTGAGACTATTAACAGTCCTGCTCAACAATCTAACAAAAACAGTAGTATGGTCATCTATCTTCCACATTTAAACATACCTGCAGTTATATCCTTTAGAGCACTTTCTTTTGCTCTCTTTTTGACAGTAGCAATTATGCATTTTGAGTTTTATTACTCCTACAGTTTCCATTACTTTTTTTTATTTTAAAGAGAATAAAACATAAGAGGGCAGACCAAAGCAGATCAGAAGAGAACAACATAAGCAACACAACACTTTACAACAAGACAACCAGACATTAACAGTAACAGTACCTGTAAAAATATCTGTCTCTGCTAGAGTTGAGCATAGTTTCAGATACAATAATATCAAACATAACCCAATAGTATAAAACCATTCAAGAGAATGAAAGAATTACAGGACATTCTGAACTGAATAACTATGATCAATGGCTACTATAATATCTCATTTTGAATAAGAAGATTTGTTTATACTATCACAGATATTAAAAGCCCAATAAGACACAACATCATAGAACTGATGGCAATAGCAGAGTAGAAGCATGGTAGGACTTCTATGGAAGATGATATTAAATCAGCAATGGCTGCCATAATGTTTTGTTTTCTTCAAAACCGCTGTTCATACCATCACACATATTTCGATAACACTGAAGAAATAGACAGATTCCTAGATACATATGAACTACCAAAGCTGGATCAGGAAGATGTAAAACTGCTGAATAACCCAATTTCTATTACTGAAATTGAAAATGTAATTAAGTCCTTGCCAACAAAGAAGAGCCCAGGCCCAAACGGATTCACTGCAGAATTCTACAAGAAATACAAAGAAGACATAATTCCAACACTCCTCCAACCCTTCAATGAAATTGAAAGGGAAGCAATTCTTCCCAAGTCATTCCTGGAAGCAAATATTACTCTAGTACCAAAACCAGAGAAAGACCCAACTAAAAAAGAGAACTATAGGCCAATGTCCCTAATGAACATAGATGCAAAAATTCTCAATAAAATATTAGCAAACAGGATACAGCAAATCATCAAGAAGATTATTCACCCTGACCAAGTGGGATTCATCCCAGGAATGCAGGAATGAGTCAACATACGTAAATCAATAAATGTAATCTACCATATCAATAGAGCCAAAAGTAAGAACCACATGATCATCTCGATAGATGCAGAAAAAGCTTTTGATAAGGTCCAACACTCATTTATGATAAGAACCTTACAGAGAATTGGAATAGATGGTCTTTACCTCAATATGAGAAAGGCTATCTATGACAAACCAACAGCCAGTATCATATTAAATGGCCAAAAAAGAAAAGCCTTTACCTTAAAATCAGGTACAAGACAAGGATGTCTCCTATCACTGCTCCTTTTCAACACAGTACTGGAAATACTAGCCAGAGCAATTAGACAAGAGAGAGAAATAAAAGGAGTAAAGATAGGAAAAGAAGTTAAATTATCATTAGTTGCAGATGACATGATACTTTCCATAGAAGAACCCCAAAACTCCATTGAAAAACTCCTAGATATAATAAATAAATTCAGCAATGTAACTGGATACAAAGTCAATACTCAAAAATCAATAGCATTCCTATACACTAACAACAAAAATACTGAGAGAGAAGTAAGAGAAGCCACACCCTTCACACTAGCATCCAAAAAAATGAAATACTTAGGAATTAATCTCATGAAAGATGTAAAACAGCTATACAAGGAAAATTATAATACCCTGAAAAAGGAAATCAAAGAGGAGCTCAGAAAATGGAAAGACATCCTCTGTTCATGGATAGGAAGAACAAACATCATGATAATGGCCATTCTCCCAAAATTACTATGCAGATTCAATGCAATCTCAATCAAAATACCACTAACATACCTCATAGACCTAGAGAAATCACTCCTAAAGTCCATCTGGAACCAGAAGAGACGTAGAATAGCAAAGGCAATTCTAAGCAGCAAAGGCAAGGCAGGAGGCATCACAATCCCTGTTTTGAAATTATACTACAAAGCTCAGTAATAAAATCAACATTGTACTGAAATAAAAACAGACCTGAAGATCAATGGAATAGACTGGAAGATACAACCACAACCACAAACCCACTCAGCCACCTTATCTTTGATAAAAGGGCCAAACATGTTCGCTGGTAGAACGACAGTCTCTTTAACAAATGGTGCTGGAAAAATTGGCTATCCATATACAAAAGAATAAAACTAGACCCATGCCTATCACCATGTACTAAACTAAAATCTAAATAGATCGAAGATCTAAATATTAAAACAGAAACACTAAATCTGTTGGAAGATAAAGTAGGTAAAAATCTCAAAGATATAGGGGTAGGTAGAGAATTCATGAACAAGTATCAAACTGCACAGGAAATACTTCCCAGAATCAATAACTGGGACCATATTTTGTTAAAGAGTTTCTGCATGTCAAAAGAGGTTTCCAGCAGTGTGAAAAGAAAACCCACAAATTGGGAAAAAATCTTAATGGATTGTCCCTCAGGCAAAGGACTTCTGTCTAGAACTTATAAAGAATTTAAAAAAATCAGACCCTCAAAATTCAAAGACCCAATCCAAAAATGGGCATCTGAAATGAATACACAGGTCTTAGATGAAGAAATACGAATGGCAAATAAATACATGAAAAAATGTTCATCATCATTAGTCATGAGAGAAATGCAAATTAAAACTACACTGAGATTTCATCTCACCCCAGAAAGAATGGCCAGGATAGAAAAAACTGCCAACAACAAGTGCTGGAGAGGCTGTGGGGAAAAAGGAACTCTTCTGCACTGTCGGTGGGAGTGTGGACTGGTGCAACCACTGTGGAGGTCAGTCTGGAGATTCCTCAAAAAGCTGGGTCTGGAGGTCCCATTTGACCCAGCTATTCCACTTCTAGGCATATTCCCAGAAGAACTGAAAACATCATACCACAGTGATATATGTGCACCCATGTTTATAGCAGCACAATTTTTAATAGCCAGATCCTGGAAACAACCTAAGTACCCATCAACTGAGGAATGGATAAAAAAGCTGTGGCATTTTTATGCAATGGAGTACTACTCAGCTATAAAGAATGATCACATTGAGATATTTATAAATAAATGGACACAACTTGAGGCCATACTCATACGTGAAATAAACCAAACTCACATATGTAAATACCGTATAGTCTCCCTAGTATGAGAGTTGGTAAGAGTATATAAGATTTTATAGTAATCATGATTCCCCATTTCATTGCTGTGAAACCTTTCAATGTTTTCATTCATCAGTTGGAATGGTTTTAATCTGTTTTGTTTGACTTTATTATGTGTGATGAGATGATTTTCTGTGACCACTAGACACTTTTTCATTCATTCACCAGTTGGATCTTAGGAAAACATTGACATGGATAACTGGCTAACCCATTAAACTTAGTAAACCCAGTTTTAAAAATAGCTTCCATACCTAAAACTATAAACTTCCCCAAGTGTGTGTGCAAATGCACGCATGTGTGTGTTTAGTTTAGTTTTTTTGTTTTATTTTATTTTAAAGAGAAAAAACAGAAAAATCAAGAAGCAAACAAACATAAAAAACAACAACAAAAGAAAAATGACAGCAAAAAACAACAATAGCTATTATAGGTTTTCAAAACAAAATGATAGGAATTTAACAATGGTTGTCATACTGCATATTATTATTAAAATAGCTACTCAGGTTACCAGATACAGGAATAAAACAAAACAATAAAACAGAACAAAACATTGGATTTCAAAAATAAGACAGAAGGAAATCCCCTACCATTGCCACAATGCATACTGCCATCCTCCAAATACATGCCCAGACTACTAGCCCTAGGCCTGCAAAGTCAATCAAACAACACAAGCATCAAGCTATTCCTTTCACCTCAGTTGTCATCGTCTTAACCTGAGTCTTCTGAATCAGCCAGTTGCTTATGGTGTGTGTGTTGGGAGGGTGATGCTCTTCTGATTTTCCAACCTGCGCACTGGCTGGCTCATGGGAAGGTGTGGTGTGTCTTTTTGCTGAGTCTCTTCCCAATTTGCATGGCAGACCCTGGCTCCTAGTTTATCTTCTTGCTGTTTCCTTTATAAGCATTCTTTTTAGCATTTTTTTCTCTTCTTTTTTTTTTTTTTTTTTGCATTGGAGTATTGCCTGGTATATAGATATTTCTATAGTGTGAATGTATAGTAAGAAATGAGTTGAGTAGGAAAACCAAGGAGATCTTGGTGACTTTTAATATTAAGTGAGTGATATGAAAACATTCTTAACATATTGATGTTATACTGAAAATCATATTATCTATTACTTTTATCTCAGTATCTGAACCACAAAACATACTACCATGGCACCACACTTTTCACTGTGATAGAATAGGGTGTTCATACTCCTTAAATATTGAAAAGTCTAGTAGAATTTATTCACACACTTGATTGTTCATGAAATATTTATGGGCACCTCTTATGGCTATAATGCTCTGATGAAAATTAGGAGTAAAATTAATTTACATAATAAATCCATGCAAACGAAGTTACTTTCCCCTAAAATTAATTTATAAGTTTCATAAGGGTCACTTAACAGGCTTTAGTTCTATCAGTTTTCCTCAGATGATCAAATATGCTTCATTGATTTTTCATTTCCAGGAGAAAAGTTTTTTGAAGGCATAAAATAGCAGTTAAAAATGCCTGCAGCTGTCACGAGGCATGCCAAATAATGAAATCAACAAGGGTCAGTGAATCTACATGATGTCCTTTTTCCTAACAAGGAAATAATTTTATCCCTAAATGCTACTGTGCATGGACTCAATTTGAAGCAAAAATAAGTCTGTTATTGAAGACCAGATGCTACTTATGAAAACAAAAACAGTTAGTATAAATTCCTATCTTTCCAATGTTCTGTACCTGTCAATGAAGGTAATATTGGTATAAGAGAATGAAACTCCCAACCTACTAGCTGTCCAAGAGGAATTTGTGTTGAAGAATGAATTTTAGGAACAATGATATTTAAGAGCAGAGTATATTTACTGACAGAAAGAAAGCTTACGTCAGAGAGAGACAGAGGGGTCCTTTATGTGTTACCAAAGACTGTCTTTACTGGGACTTTCATAGAATAAAACCATGATATGAGGTCTAAGGTAGGGAAAATGTGAACTCGCAAGGTGGGCATGAGGTGCGACAGAGCAATGGCCAACCAATAAGATTAACTGCTTGAGTAAAATTGATTAAAGCAGGGACAAATGGGGAAGCCAGTCACGTAGCGTGCAGGCACACTTAGAGAGCAGTGACTCTTCCTGTAGGCTGTTGGAATGGTGACTGCTGGCTTCCCAGGGTGATAGAGACCTATTTAGAATATCAACTCCTCTCACTGTTTGAATGTCTACTTTGTATGCTTTAATTTTGTAACTTGAACAACTATTTTCAAGATGACAGTATGTAATGTATCAAGTAGTGATTTCCTAGTGGGGTTTTTTTGTTCTTTTCTTTTTTTCCATTGGAATTTTGCATTGTTGCTACCCTTTTTTCTGTTTTGTTTTGTTTTTTTCTCTTTAAATAAAATTTAAAAAATAAAAATAAATAGAATATCAATTCCTGATGCTTATCCTTAGGAAGTATGTGTGTGCATTTGATTTATCTTTTGTCTTAAGATCTGGCCCACAGTGGAGGTGTCTTATCTTCCCCAAAGTTCCAAAATATCTCTCTGCACTGGCTTCTTCAAGGACCAAACCCCGTCTGATTGCCTGTAATATTTTTAACTCAGTTGCCTGTAACAATACAGTTATTTCTTGAGAATGCCATTATTTGTTGTATTCCCTTAGTGTTTATTAAGTACTATGATAGATTTAAAAAAAAAAGAGGTAGAGAACAACATTTGGTACCCACTGAAGAAATTAAGCTGCCCAGCATACCGTTTACCTATTTTAGGAACTTTGAAATGTTAACTATCTGGATTCTAATTCCAAACTAATTTCATTTCCATGTTACTGGATTCAGATACTTTGGCCTTGAGATTAAGAGAATACAATATCCTGCTTAAGCTAAATCTGTTAAAGTGATACAAAGAGAAGCTGTGTCTAATTATAAAAATTCAGTAAGCTCCTATAGGATATACAGCAGGGAAACCCTCCCACAACCACCAGAGGCCCTTTTCCGCATGCTTTTCCTTTTGTAACCATCTCTCTAATCCTTGCTGCTTGTGGAACTGAGAAGAACTATGAAAGGACAACTTGTCACACTAGGATGGTACATGGTGAATATCTAGGGAGTCTAGACAGGAAAGAGGAAAATAGGAGGGAGGCTCAGATTCAAAATCCCCACCCCCTGCCCCCCAAGAGATGATTACCTTCTCAGTCATTTGGTAACAGTTTTGGTGGGGTTTTTGTTTGTTTGTTTTGTTTTGTTTTGTTTTTTGTTTTTTGTCTACTAGTAAGGCCCTGGAAACATCCTGAACATCTCATTATTTGTTGATAACTTCTTAAGGGCATTAAATTTGCTCACTGGTTTGTGCTCTTGCTGATTTGACATGATAGATTTAAAAATTAATTCAGATACTGTATTTGTATTGAAATATATTGATCTTCCTCCTCAGTCATCTGGGCTTCATTTGTGTCTAATCTTACCTAATTAGATGCCAGAAAGCTGTGGGTATTTGCTGTATGCAGAGTGAATGAGAAAATACTCTGTATGGAGATTGTAAGCAGAGTGGCTTCTGCAAAGTAGACTAATGAGTACTGACACCAGCCCCAAGATATAGCTTTTGTACATTGTAGGGTGGCACATCTATTTTGCTTGCTTTGGAAAGTTAGTTTTGACATTCTTTACATGCAAATGTGGTATAATAAATAAGAGAGATGAAATCAATTATGGTATCATTTAATAACTTAAAGTGAAAAATATTCTTTGCTACTTTGAAACTGAAATAGTCAAATTCATTCAAATGTACTTTCTACTAAGATCATAATATGAAAATATTGTTTTATAAGCTGTTTTTACAGGCTCCTTCATCTTTGAATATTGAGGCTTCCCAGGATGGTATTCTTGGTCCTTTCATTAAAGTCAGAAGTTGTTTATGGAGTTCTGACCTCTTTATTCATTCTTTGTCTTCCTTTCCTCCCCTTCTTTCTCTATGTCTCTCTGACATCTTAGCCCTGATCTTAAGACTTCAGTCATAATTTTCCATCATCCCATCCTGCCCAGCACTCTGTCTGCATCAAGCCCCACTCTCATTTAAAAGGTACCACTTTGGGCCAGTCAAGTCATTTCTGAGCTGGTGAGTCCAAGAGACACAAGCCACTTGGAATGTGGATGTTCTGAGCAATGGAGGGCATATCTTTAGGATGTACACCTGTTTCCCTCCCCAGAGGCAGAGCTGTTGTCTGGTGTTGCTCTCACTGGACAACTCAGTCAGTTGGAATGTCGGTGTGGGCAGCATGGTGGCGTGTACAGTCATGAAATAACAAAGTTTTATTTGTTCCTTTATAGCTATGGCTGTACTTGTTCATAGACCTCATCAATCTGCCAGAAACTGCCGGTGGATACACCCTTGTCCTTATAGGTAGGAAACCTTTGTGAATTCTTTTCACATTCATGACTTGTGATCAGATATAATCTCTACATAGTATTTCTTGTAACCTCCTACCTCCCAATCCTTGACACCCAAAAACCTCAGAGTATTTAGCAGGTACTTTTCCAGGGCAAACATACTTCTTTTGGAAGCCAAGTGCGGTTTGTTTTATTCTAATACCTTGTTCCCCCCCACCAAAAACACCCTCCCAATAAAACCATACATGAGTATTGCTATGACTCTATCTTTATCAGGACTTACTCTTTTGTCTGCTCACTTTTTGCTTGATTCTATCATTAAGGATAGCTCCAATGAAGTGACCTCTTAAGTGATTTCCCATTTTAGGACAACAAAAGAATGACTCACTAGGCATATTCTATCTCATCACTTTTTAACACTAGAACTCATTTGTGAAAGCAAATGACCCCATACTGTTTATGAAAATTTATGGGTTTATGGGCTTACTGTTTATTGACTGTGAAAAATTTTAAATGTTTTCAGGTTAAATATTTATGGGTGACGTTGGGTTGTTTCAAAGCTTTGAACAGTCACAGTTCCTGCTGTGGACGTAACCTACTGCCTCCCCTGATGGATATTCTATGGTGGCATAGGAATCCTGTATTGAGCCTGTGGCATAGTGTTGAAGTGAGGAAAAAGAAAGCATGCAAAATGGAAAGCACAGGCCAAAGGATTCTCCAAAACAAGTCTGGGGTTCTGAGTCCAAATTATGAAACTGGAAATCATTGACAGGATTTGTTAACTGGTACTAAAAAAGCAAGCAGTCTTGATCTCAATTTAAGATTGAATTATATTTGCAAATTTCTAAGGCCTTATTAGATTGCTAATGCTTTGCCAATGGGTAATTCTGATCTTTACTGGGGTATTATTTATAAAGAATAGAAGAATCACATGGCCAAGGTCACATAGAGTAAAAATGGCAGGTATATTCATTGACTTTAAAGCTCATTAAAGACATTTTGTTCACTAGATTCCTCTGAAGTTAAATTTTAAAACTTCTAAGTTATAATAAAACTTGTTAATGTTCCCACTTAAATAATCTTGAATTCTAGTGTATTTTATGGACACTTACACTTCTCCTCTAGGAGGTTTTCTTTATCCTGTGAAACCACAACTAAAATGCTTGTATGTAAAATTTAACATGTTATCTATACTGACAACTTTGAACACAGAGACATATTTAAGTAAAGCTAAATCATTGTTTGATTTCAAACTCAGAGGCAATTGAAAATAGAGTTACACTTCATAGACAAAAAAGAATAAGATAGATGGAACTGAAACAGAGTTACACTTTATAAACTAAGCAGGAACAAAATTTGGCTTTAGATTGATAAGCTGAATAGAGCATGAGAGAACACCATTTGGTGTCTCTGTTTTGTCTATATCAGTATGTTCGATTCTGATGCACCACAATTTCTCAAGTGACTTTTTTTTTTTTTTTTGGTACCGGGGATCAAACTCATGACTTCACACTTGCCAGGCAAGCGCGTATGCCACTGAGCTAAATCCCTGGCCCCTTGACCTAAGTAACTTTTTTTTTTTCTTTTAGATTATCCTTGTGTTACAAAGTCAGAGTGAATACTGTGATTACTATGAAACTCATAGGATGTTTGTGTCATTATTTTTGAGAATTGTAAGTCTTTCAGGGACTACAAAAGCTATAAAAGATCCATTAGAAGAAATACATTTACTTATATGATGATATGAAACCCTTGTAAAGAACATGAATCTTTCTGATTAAAAATGCAATTTTTGAAAAAGATCATTATTTCTCAGTGTACTACTTTCCAGTAGTAATGTTCTTCTAAAACTTATTTCAAAATTCTCATACTGCACAAGTAAAAGGTTGACCAAATATGGATCCATATCAAAGAATACAAAATCAAATTATGTTGGGGAGTCTGGAAACAAGGAATATTTAATATGGCATCCAGGTGTATTTCTAACTGAAATGACTTTCATGAATATAGTAAACTCTCTGCTAAATGGTTGTACAATTTGTACCTAACTTCATGTCTGATTTGTGGTAAACATGTGACCATATCTTCTCTTGGCATATGTTGTGTGAAGATCTGTAGGTTCAGCTAAATTAGTGGCAGGAACTGAAATGATACATTCTGCTCTTGGTTGACCGAGGATTCCACTGAGTTCCTCTACAGAATTATCACTAAAATATAATTTTCAGACATAGTACTAAGGCTTGTGCCTTGTGGACCCCTAAATATCCTATGTGGTCAGGTCTAGATGGTAGCTGTCTCCTGACACCTATATCCGAATAGCTGTGCTGACAATTGTAATTATAAAAAACTTTATCGGTTTCATATTTAATCACTCATGGGAAAGTGTAAATGGAGCTGAGGAAAGAGAAGTAATATTAGAACTGCAGTACTTCCAAGGACAGTAGGGGAGCTGCCACTGGTACTTTGGATTGCTAGTGAGCAGCACCAGGACACTGGACAGGTGGTAGAACACCATGGCAGTAAAGGAAGGAGATGAAATAGGGTCAAAATGGAACATGGACTTTTAGACAAATTACATTTGCTAATTTTTTAGAATAATGGAGAACGCAATTTAATAAATAAAAAATTGACCTTAAAAGATGCATATTCTTCAGTTTTTAATATTTTCACTTCTGTTACTACATGTTTGCAGTACTATAATGATTACATAAGACGTAGATTATTAAAGATCCTTTAAATGTAGACCTTATTGACTTAATGAAATCTGTAATGATCATTGTATGTTGTAATGGCCTAAGACTTTACCCCTGAGGACACAGAGTCAGAGAATCAGACTGTCAGTATCAAGAAGGTGCAGTAGGAAGTAATAAGTAATTATCATACCTTTATTAGGATATAGCATTAAGCTATTTGATTTTTGGAAATAGTGTGCAAGTATCAGGAAATTTAAGAACATTTTTACTGGAGCAGGAATGTAGGAGCACAAAAATAGTATTAACCCCAAATTCTACCTAATTAAAACATTTTTAAAATCTTTGTCTGAAAATTTCCAATATTAGCTCAGGCATATGTATGATTTAACTCCGTAAACAGCTCCCTAACTTACCTTACTAGGGTGACTAAATTTACTGTTACTCTTTGATTGTATAACAGACATTATTCTGAGTGTTGATTCCTGTTGATTGTTTCAATTGCTGAGTAACCTCAGTGTTTCACAGTTAAATTCATAAACCAACCCAGTGAGGGTAGAAATGGAAAAGGTAAGCACAAATTTCTGATCCTCTGTATCTTCATTTGCTGATGAATGATCTGAAATGAAAAAAAATGTGAAAGTACATTTATAACTGAAAAATTATTAGAATTGTTGGTCTTCGCAGAGTTAAGCAAAAGTAAAACAAAACAAAAATCAAACCACAATACAGTCACTACCTAAATTGAAGCTAGGTTTCATAGTTTTTGCTGCTATTCCAAGTAAGGTTTTAGATACTTGTACTTTTCACCAATATCTACCAAGATATTTTAAAATCTCTCATCTCTGTAAAAGTTGGTGAGTGATACGACATTTCTATTGCTTCATTTCTCAGTTAGAGCTTCTAGTATTTCTCTACACTAGAGCAGAATTGAACTTGCAAGTGGTGGACATGAGAATTAGTAGATTTATAATTGTCACTTCTTCATGTAAACTAATAGACTGTCTTTGTTCAAATACAGTGATGAATATTAAAAGGACCATTCAAAATCAACTACTAGCACATTTTCAAAAGGTCTGTAAACAATGTAAATGTTAAGTTGTTTCTAGCCTGTGATAACATAAAGCAACGATGATTTTTTTGAAATAATTTCCAAGGAGACACTGGTAAAGACTGATAAAAATAATCCTTTTACTTATTTTTATAGTTGTATCTAGTACTCTTTTTTTTTTTTCATAGTACCGGTCATTGAATTTAGGGCCTTGCTCATGCTAGTAAATAAAACAAACTTCTTCCAATCTTACTCTGACCAACCTATTTTTAAAATTGTGTTTGTAAGACTCCATAGGCTTCTCATCTGCTGAATTATAACCTCACTTTTCCAAGTAGAAATGAAAGCACTGCCGATCTTTGAAAGTAAATTAATGTTGGAGAAAATTTTAGAACTCTATCATTTATGTTGTTAGCACTCAGTACTATTTGAATTTCATCATATAACCAGAAGAGAGGCAGCCCCTTTATTAATTTTAAAATATATGTGCGTGTATCATTAAATGCTTTGATTTCAATAGCAAGGTTGAATAACATTGACTAACATGGTGATTTGGCACTACAGACAATTTAAATACATGTTGTTTCTTGATGTATGCAAACATAGAACCAACTTCCTTTCTATTTGTGTTGAAAAATTTTTCAGGTAGAAAGATATGGACTATCTCCGGAAACAAGTATGTTTGGGGTTACACTAAGTTTTGCTTCTTTACTTGTCAGTAGTAGTAATTTAAAGCATAAATAGGGATTTAAATTGGACCATTGAGTTTGCTATGACAAAAGCATACTCTCATTATTTTATTTGTTTCTGGTTAAAGAATAAAAGTATAAGCAGCAAAATTTTTAAAGTGGTTAAACAGACAACCTAAATCTTACATTTTTGTTTATAAGGGCTCTAGATGTGACAGATATTTAAATGTTCTCAGACAGTCAACAGACACAGGAGAAACAAAATGCTCATTTCATGCTTAGAGTCTATATAAGTTCTTTTCTGCTGAATTCTCAGCACTGAGTGTCTGTCTGACAACAGAAATATTTGTTGTTACCATGCATAGTATTTTGGCAAGGCAGAAGAGATAATGGTTGCAATTGACTCAAATGGGAGATTTTAATAAATGTACTTATAAATCAGAGTAAAATATAAACTTTAATAAATCCACCTAGCCTTATTATTTTTGTTTGGTTGAAGAAAATCTTACTGTTTGATGATTTTACGTATTTAACTTATCATAAGATAGCAACGCTTATTTTGTTCTACTTAATAATGAGTTCCAAACTCTGAGGTAACTGTTCTCACATAAAAATATTTGAAGTGGTTTTACAGTATTTTTCTTCTCTCTCATGTGATTATAGTTTTTGGTGTTTATAGAGAGTGAAAGTTATTTATAGGATTCTCATGTGTTTGAAGCATAATCTAATGATTATGTAATCTCCTGATATGGTATTAAAATGAGTGTTTCATATTCAAGCCTTCCGCAGTTTGCTAAAGAAAGCTTTTTAAAGTGCTATTACTGTGAAATTAATACCAATTTCTGTAAGTCAATAATTATAAGAACATTAAATCTGGAAAAACCCTACCAATAGACTACATTTAGGTAAACACAAGTGAAGTTAGAACTGCAAAGATCACATCAGAGTATCTGTAAAGGAAAAGTATTGCTAGGTTAAGATCTTTGCGGCTGTTTAAGGTGACTGTGACAAAGAGAGCTGTGTATAATAAATCCAAAAGCATTTTGTCAGAAAGTACTTACTTTAGTGAAGAGTCTGAAGAAATGCTTAGGAAATGAAAATGTCAAGGAAAATACTTTTCTTTATTTTAGAATTAGTCACAACACTAGTTTAACTCCTCAAACGCTAGATAGATCCAAAATTAGGAGTGAAACCACAGTCATCAGAGAATTGGAAAATTCAGCTGCCATCCAGGGAGGTCCTCTTGCTTTAATTACATCACTTTTGCTATTGAATAGTTTTCAAAATCCTTCTACATGTATTATTATATCTAATTCTTGTACCCACAAATAGATTAGGAAGTATTCACTTTAAATAACTGTACTCATAGACTTTGGGTGTTAGGAGCCATGCACCAGGCTAGGCCTGTCATATATCATCACCTCTCTTTCTTTGGAGAACATTCTGCTTTATTGAGGAGTAGATATCTTAGCCTGATTGTACAATTCTCCTTAAGAGTCACACTTTAGCATGTACATACAAGGGAAAATGTTCAAGCTTAATTATATTTTACTTTATTTTCATTTCATTTCTCCTTTTAAAAAGAACATAAGGTCTCGAGGAGTTAACACATGCACATGGGTGCACAGACACACACATTCCATGAGGTACAGTGGTTCACACAAAGCTAAACAAGACATTAGGAGAGACAGACATTTCATACACAATTGTAATAAAAAGAATGTTTTGAATAAATTGAGGAGTACATAAAATACTAGGGATTTATAAAAGAGGAAACGATTAACTAGAGGGAACAGGAAAGGATATTTGAGGCCCTACTGGTGGGTAGGACTTTGTCAAGGAAAGAGACCAAGTGTGACAAATAGGAATGAAGATGTGAGATTGAAATGAGATGTGGAGGGAGCGATCAAGTGGATGAAATAATCAGAATTATAACTCTGAATGAAGAATACAAAATGTATGAGTTGAAGAAAACAAATAAGACCAGAGAGTATAATGTATTTCCTAATGGCATCCCATAATGCTATTTACTAAGAGAGAGAAAGCCAAAAAGGAGGAAAGACTTTTTGAAATAGAAGGATTGAATTTGGTAATTATTTGTAGGGTAAGGGGATGGACACATCACAAAATAAATTTTAAAAATACTACACGGTTTCTGGCTACAATGATATGGAGGATAGTAGAATTAGCTAGTTTAATGTAATTGATGATAGTTTTCTTTTTATAATTAACACCTGGATTTGGCAAAGAGGTGATCATTAACTTTGAAGAAATTATCTTAACCATAATGATGAAGAAAATGTGAAAGTTGGTGAAATGGAACTGTGAAAACTTTCAAAAATTTTCAGAAGCCTGTCTAGTTTAGCTAAGGAAAAAGAATAAATATCTTGCCAACGCTATCTCATCTAGTAATAATGATGATTAATGATCATACGTTTCAGTTACTCTTCACAGGCCCTGGATTTACTTCATCTGTTTTCCCATTTATTTTTCATAGCACTCTTGTGAGGTAGATCACATTATTTTCTTTGTGCTGATGAAGGTAAAAAATATAAAGAACTTAACAGACAGTAATCAGACGCATAAGCAGGTATATTTCAGGACTCAAAACCGGAGTAAAAGTGGATCACAGTAGCAGATGGGATGGATAGGGGCTGTAAAATGTGTTGTAGCACTTCTCATATACCTCTAGTTTAGTGCTGTTAGACAGTGCATCCATCATCAGTGATATCACATGGGTGTGGAAGTTTGATAGGTATCCTCTAATGTCCCTTCATTTCAAAAAACAGGCTTTATATGGTGAATTTCTCTTTCCAACATGGTTATGTAAACGTGTTTAACAATAGATGTTTTAATGTATCAACTGGTTAATGTCTTACTCGTAATTAGAACTATAGTTAATAGAAAGTCAAACAACATTAGCCATTATTATTACCACCACCTCTCATCCATTCATCCACAGAGCCAGCAAATACGAAGTCTATTTACCACGCACTGGGGGATTTGGAAATGAAAATCATGCATGCAATCGGTCATTAAGGAAAAGACCAGTGGGAATGAAAGGCAAAGCTGCCGACTATAGAGGACACTGATCCATTTTTTAAAGGAAAAAAAATTGAGTTAATTACTCATCATTTTAAAAGATATGCATATTCTAAGAAATCTTCTTAAAGACAGAAGGAATAACGAAGACAAATAAGATTGAATGCTTACTATTTGCAACTCCTAAACTACATAACAAATCAAATTAGGAGCTGAGTAAAACTGTGAATGTAATTTATAGCAAAGTAAATGGAATCAAAATATGTAATAGATGGCCCTGAAGCAAGGCCAGCAGATTGCTATAGCTGCTGGTTTCAAACAGGAGCCTAAAGAGAATTCATTCTGTGGTATGTTGGCCATTTCAGAACTTTGGAAATGGAATGGTCAATTCATCAGAAAGAAATAGAAGGTGAGTGTGGCGGTATTTCAGGGCCTGCAGGGGAGAGACCCTGGCACTTTGGGACCTGCACCGTGTGGTTGACTCCTCCCCTCTCTGGGGGGGCAGCTGTGAGTGTGGCAGACTTTCCTTGGCCCAAAAGAGGGAGACCCTGGTGCCTTGGGACCGGCACCATGCTGTTGACTGGGGTGCCAGGAGAACAAGGAGCTCCTCCCCTCTCTGGGAGGCAGCTGTGAGCCTGCCAGCAGGGGGCTGAGAATCAGACATCTCATGTCGTCCTGTCCCCCGTCCTGTGCCCCCCCCCCTTAGCAAATGGGAGCCAGTTAACTACACATCTTGTGAAAAGATTGGCTATGTTATTTAGTATGAGCTCCCCATATGCAAAGGTATGGACAACCATTTGGAAGAAAACAAGAGACAATATGACAGATAGTGAACATCTCTGGTTGTCTAGCTTTGAAATTTATGCTTTCTTATGTCCCGTTCTGTTCTGTTTTGTTGTGTTTAATTTTACCCCCCCTTTAAAATAAAATTTTTTAAAAAATATGTAATAGGCCAATAATGTATGTAACTGATCATTTACTAAATAGGTAATGAAAATGTCTAAACAAGAACAAATATACTACAATTCAAACTGCAGTCAAAGAAACAAATAAAAACTGCCATGAGCTAGTTTTTCATCTGGAAAATACGACACAAATTTGTGATATTCTTGGTGACTGTTAAGTGCAATGAAATGGATATTGCCAACAGTATTAATGGCCAACAACAGTATAAATGATTCAGTCAGTTGGGAAGACATCTTGGTGATGTATAGTTACCTTCGAAGAGCCATGCTACTAAAACACTGAGTACGATGTCAACTACATGTGTTTTAATTTCAACATTATTTTGACTTAAAAAAATTGCAGGAATCAAAATAACCATTTAGAACTTGTAAGGATGGGCTCACAAGTCTCCTGGGGACTGAGGCAGAAAGACCCCAAGTTTGAGTTCTGCCTGAGCAGCTTCACAGTTCAGTGAGAACTTCCTTAAAATTTAAAAATTAGGGACAGAGAGCAGCACTATGGATGTAGTTTAATGCTGAGGATGTAGCTTGGTGCAAAGGCTCTGGGTTCAATCTCTGGTACCACTAAAACAACGACAAAAACAAGTACACTTGGATGCTGGAGAAAAAAAATAATGCTAGAACAAGAGCAGCTGTTGGTTCAGAGAGGAAAGATAAGCCTTAAAACTGGAATTCATTTTTGGAATCACATTGTTGGAGTTGACATGAATCAGTGTGTTTTTCTTGGCACCCAAATCTCTTTCAGTATCTTCCTGGTTTTGAACTGTGTTTTCAATGCTAGATCTATCCCAGCTATGTTGCTGGGTGCTAATCTGACCCAGCACTTGTCCTTGACAAAACGGGGGCGTCAGGTCAGGTTAGACAGATGTGAATCCCTATCTTGGATCTTGGGAGTTTTATTCAGCCTCTCTAAGCCTTGCTATCTTCACTTTTAAACTGAAGACAGTACTATACACAGTGATTTGGGGAATTAAATGAAAGAACATAAGAAAAGGTTTAGGCAAGTGCCTTACACATAATAAATGTTTAAGAAATATCTCTTTTCCTTAATCAGGCTCCATCAGGCTGCTCCACTCCTGGTCAACTGCTGTACTCTTGGTTCTGAAGGTTGTTACCATGTACCTAAACAATTCACTCTCTGGATTAGAGATTTTAGGAGGTTTGATCACTGATTAAATTATTAAATTAGATATACACATATATATGAGTTTATCTGTGGCTTGACAAATTACTAATGCATTGCATGAAAATCTGGAACCTATTTTATTAAAGAATTTCCCAATTCACTGAATTATTGTTCTCAGTTGCTGAAGAATTTTACAGTATATCTTATGAGATTTAGGTAAAGATGATTGCTTTTTGAAACACATGAACACTCCCTCAAATACATGTAACAGACACTGAGTTTAAGTTTACCACATAGGAGGAAAGGGTTCCTAAATTGTCCAAAAATTGAAATAAGGAGGAAAGGGTTCCTAAATTGTCCAAAAATTAAAATAAATTGTTCTTTATAATAGACATTAAGATGATATACTAGCATATTTTCCCTTTGTGATTCAAATATAGCTGTTGTTACCAGAAAGTTTTTAAAAAGCAGAAGTGTTCATAATAATCATTACTACAATGTACCCAAGTAGCTCTTACACAAGCAAATAGTTATTTTTTTCATCTGGTTATAAATCAGCTAAATCATGAAAATGGATTCTAGAGAGTATGTTAGATATAAAAGTTTAGCTTGAAACTCTTTTAGGTTAATATTGAGAATCTTTGTTGCTTTAAAATTTGGTAAGTCTGAGAGTCTTTTATATCGCAAAACATAAAGTTGAGGAATATCAAATTCTTTTCAACTAGGGGTCAAATACCCAGCCTTCTACTTGATTTTAACACGATGGCTCTGTTTATTATAACCATTTGTTACCATAAAAGTATAAACTGAAAGGTAGCAATGATGGGTGAGTGTAATATATTACATTAAATAAACTTGTCCTGTGCACAGTACATGGAAAACTCTGTTTACATTACAGTAAGCTGTTTTCTGCTGCATTTACAATTCTGCTGTGAAAATAAATTAAGAGAACTTATGACAGCCCAATTTAGTTTATCTAGTCAAACCTTAAAGACATTATTGCTATAGTTTCAGCGTACTAAACTTTATTTAGATATTTAGTAATGAAAGAAGCAACTGATTCTTTTTGAAGGAAAATGTATTTTAGTTCTTTTAGGAAAAGGGCAAAAGAAAATTACTGGATAAAATCCTAAACAATGCAACACAACATGTGGGCTGGGAATATAGTTCAGTGCACAGTGCTTGCCTGGAAAGCACAACGTCCTAAGTTTGAGTCCCAGTACAAAAAAAAAAAAAAGTACATTAAACTTATAAAAGAGGTTGTTACAAAGATCATTTATGGGGCTGGGGATTTAGCTTAGCACCCTAAGCACCTACCTGACAAGTGCAAGGTCGTGAGTTTGATCCCCAGTGCAAAAAAAAAAATCATTTATGAACTGGAAAAAGACATTAAAAATGGAGGGTAAATAATATACTGTTTTTTAAACTCCATCCTACAAATTGATGAAGACAGCAACATTGGTATAGACTAAAAGTAAAAGTGGACCAAGAGAGTGTGAGATTTATACATAATTCCAAATTCTTTCAAAAAGATAAATAAATGCTGAGAATATAGCTTAGTGGAGGAAGGCCCTGAGTTCAATCCTTAGCATAGAGAGGGGTTTGGGGAGACAGAAAGAAGAAGGGGGAGGAGGAAGAAGAGGAGGAGGAAGAGGAAAAAGAGGAGAAATTGAAGTTGAAAAAGTTTAGTTGATATATCATTTACTAAATCAGACTTTAACAAGTTTCTGTTCATGAGGAAATGCCGCTTTCTGATACGAGTATGAAACAGAGACATGATAGCAGAGTGGAGTGGAAAGAGATGTGAGTTTAGGATAGGAAGACCTAAGTTCAAATCCCTGCTTAGCCATGTGTTAAGTGGGTGACTACTTAAGCAATATGAATTATGCAGGGGGAAAGGGAGTTGCTTAGTTCAGGCTGCCAGACTCCTGTTAGAAATATTTCCAGCCAGAAGGTCCCAGGCTGGTTAGTAACATGCAAACCTTTCAAGCTACAAACCTTGTTTCCTTTCAAACCAGAGTTCTGCAGCCAAATGGATCCCATTTATTCTAATGCATGTCATGGCTCTGCTCTTGCACTTGTTCCCTTGGGAAGAATGTTTTCCACCTTCCTCCTACAGGGTTTATCACCTTTCTCTGCCCATCTCCAATGCTTCTTATATATTAAAATGTTTCCCCAAAGCATTTTTACTTATTTCTTTTAAAAATATTATTAGCTGATTATTAACTAATGGTAAAAATATTGTACATTATAGAAAAATACAGAAGTGCAAAGGTGAAAATAAGTATGAGCATAACCTTATGAAAATCAGTATTATTTGAATGTGCTTCAAAATAACTGTTTTTTGCAAACTCACACTAACCGTCTAAAAACAAGAAATAACAACTACAGCAAAACAAACTTGGGGAGTGAGTCTTTTTTCCACTTAACATGGGTTGAATGTGAATTATTTCATATATGTAAAAGTTCTTAGTAAATATGGTTTTCAGATTTTCATAGTAGCCCATCACAGACATAGGGCATAACTAATTAGTAGTTCCTCTCTTGTTTGCCATTATAACTGTTTAAAATATTTTGCTTTTATAAGCAAAGAATTAAGACATTCTCACAAATTATTGTCAGCATCCAACACTAATTCTGTAGGAAACATTCCTAGAAAAATCCTGGGTATGTACATTTTTAATACTTTTGAAATGCATTGCCAAAGGGCCCCTTAGGAGATGCATCGCTCTGCACTTCTGCCAACTCTGTGCAGCAGTGCTCATTTCAGTGTGATTTTCCTGAAAAGGCAGGACTCATTACACTGTATCTAATGATTTATTTACTTTTCTCTTTCACCCGCTAGACTGCAAACCCCTAGATGGCAGGAGCTATGCACCATAGTGTCTAGTGTAGCACCTGCAGTGAAAGATAAGTGCTAAGATGACTTTTTGGGCCCAATTATGATTTTCTAGTTAATTTCTATTTTCTTATTTTCTGATAGGTTTATTTTTTGCTGTTGATGATAATAGAAACATGATGTTCTGTGATTTCTGTCACATTCTTGAACAATCTTGTGATTTTAGCATACTAATTTTAGGACAGACTTATCTGAAGTAGGATGAATTTCTTCTACAAGTATCAGCTATATAGAGAATAAATATGACTCTAAGAAAGTCACATGGTATTAATTCCACTTGTGATTCCATGGATATTTCAGAAAATTTTAGAAAAAAGTACTGATGTATCCAGATGTAAAAACATCTCTCCAGGGAAAAAATACCGGGGGGCATAGAACCTTCATGGCAGTACCTGAGAGTGTCAGGCTGGTTAGTGTACACATCCCAGATAGGTCAGGCTTGTGTGATTGGTGCCCACATGGGCTATTTTATTTTGTATTATGTAGAACTATAAGATACTGATCACTTATCATTAGCTAAGTATCTCTTCTTAAACCTCCCAAGTATTCTTTTTCTATTTTGGGGGGAGTGGGTTTTTTTTTTAATTCATTTGTTTGTTTTTGCTTTTTGGTACTGGGAATCAAACTCAGGACTTTGTCCTTGCCAGGTAGGTGCTGTGCCACTGAGCTATTTTCCCAGCCCCTCACAATTGAAAGTTGAGAAGTCACTTATATAGAAATTTGTGATTCTGATCCTAAAAATTATAGTAATGAACTAGTAGATAAAAATCCATGTCTAACTAGCAATATAATTTTCAAATTTAATGTTTTCTATTGCTGGCCTAATAAATGTCCACTGAGTCAAAGAAACATACTGTAGCAGTCTGAATGAATTTGAAGTAAAATATAAAAGCATACTTTTACAATTCTTCAGTTAAATATGTAAATGATAGCAACAAGATTGCTGCAGGAGTAAACACTTAATGGTAACGGGTAGAGTCAGAAATGTAGAAAGCTATTATCTCAGGGAGTGTAGATTTCAAAAGCCAGCAGCAAGGATTGAGAACCTGACTTGTTGGAGGGCCACTGCAGCTCTACGCTTCAGTTTGCCGAGTGGTATACCAGGGAAGTAAGATACTCAATTCACAGGAATTTTAAGGTTGACACACATTCACGGTGTAAAGCACTCAAAATGGTCTGGAATGTCCTTTGTAAAGAATCAGATTTTTACTAAAGCAGGATATCAAACTTCAATAAGATCTTTTTATTAAATGTAACTTGGCCACTAGTGGGAAAATATCCAGTCAAAAAATGGGAAATAAAGAAAATACTACATTTTACAATGAAATATTATTGAAAGTAAAATATGTCAATAATATAACTCAGTGTGTATAAAATATTTTATCTTGTTTCTCTAGGTGCTGTTGCCTTTTAAATACTCTTATTTAATAATGCTTACTTTAATTTTTTCAATAAAATTATTAATCAACTAAAATACTATATATGTGGAATATATTACAATTTTATAAGTAAACTATGATATTACTATATTTTTTCTTACACAACATTACTGCTCAAACACACTTGATAGAAAATATATGAATCCTTTAAAAGGTGGCTTTTACCTATTTCTCATAAGTACGTATTAGAAACAGACACCTAGTTGTTATAACTCCTGTACTGTACATTCTATCCTCATTTAGGTCAAATAAAGGAAAGGCCATGTTAAAATAATTTTGAATCCATGTTTGAATTACTTAACTTTGTTTTGTGTTCCCAATAATGTAGTGGAAATCCTTACAAAAAAGCTAATTATAATTTATTTCTCTTAGACATTTGAATAGTGTACTATTAAGAATGACTATTCTTACTACCCAGCCATAAATATGTCCAGCAATGAATGCTTAGGGAAAGTTCTGAGGAGTTGGGACTATAGTGAGGAAAGACATTAGAAATTCTAGAAATTAATTGTTTCATTAAGCCCAGATTTTTTCCTGTTTTAAAAGCCTCTCTCTCAAGAAACCCTGAGCTGCTAAGGGTGCTCAAGTAATACCAATTTTCACTGTAACCAAGAGATTTCACCAAGATGCAAGCTGAGCATAACAATTTAGGATCCACTAGTATCTATTGCTTGATGTCTGCAAACAAAGAATTAATGGAGGTATCAAATCTATTACTCAAAAGGAGAATGAATTGGAGCAGAATTTTAGATTAATATCTGACAGTTACATTTAAGATGAAAGTCATTCCTATTCTGGAAAGCAACAAAAGTTAAAAAGATGAAACAAAAATTGTCTGTATGCAGTCTGTCTTCTAATTAAATGTGAGAATGAAGAGAGAGACCAGGGAATCATCTCCAAAGCCCTTAAAACTTCACTGACTAGTATGCTGTCATGATGGCAACTGAACCTCTGCATCATATTTCAGCTTTAGTTATGCGAAATAAGAGAAAATCTTTTAACCTAGTCATCTTTTATTCCCACCTAGCAATGCTTATCAATATGAGATTACAGCTAACTTAGAATAAAAAATGGAAATGAATTTGTGGCTCTCCTGGATATTGTGATAGCAAAAGCTAAGCCAGAATGTCTATTTTTAGAAACAAATGTCTGCCATCCTTTATACCAACCTCTGCAGTAATGTCTATGCTCTTATTTTAAATGACACAGCTATATCTTGTACAGTCATTCATAAAACTCTTCTTCACACACGTTATATGCCATACTGTAAGCCAGATGTATCCACTTGTATTTCCACACAACAAACATGGATAGATTCCAAAAGGAACAAGTTAAGCTATTAAAATTAGAAGACTGAGCATGGATTTAAATTATGCACCCTACTAGATAACATATTCATTATGCTTTCTATTAGACTATTTTAGACACTACTGAAATTTTCAAAGTGTGAGCCAGTTATTCTTGTGAGCCAGTTGACTTTAAAGTTCAGAGGCAAACCCAAAGTGAGATTTAGTTATTTAGGAAATGGGTTGGCAGGGGGCTGTGAATAATAAAGGTGAAGGGATCCTGAGTAGGCAGGGAGGACCTCAAAACCAAGACAGGGTTCTCATACCAGTGAAGGGAAAGGGAAAGGAATCATTAGGAAGAAGAGACTCAGTTTACAGTACAGTGTGAAGAATGTCTTGATTAGATTGGAGGGCAGTGATATTGCAAAAGTAGAAAAAATGACCTCATAGACTCTTGCCTCTAATTATATTCTCTTTTTTTCCTAATTATACTCTTAACACACAATACAGTTCTGGTCACCAAAGTGTGGGCATTTTCCCACAGACCACACCATTCCCCAGAGCACACAACCTGGGTATACCACAACCCACCTCAAGTCTCACAGTCTAGCTAGGGTTAGATTCAGATCCCCCAGGCAAAGAGTGCAGTACCCCAAGATTATGCCCCACATTAGATGCCAGTCACAAGGATGAGTCATCTGAAATTTTGACAACTATAATATGAAAGTCCTTGTGACTCCCTCTTTTGAGATTATTTGCTATAATGTTTACCCATTTTTCTTGAAAAGATACAAATGAACAACAAGGTGGAAGAGATGTACAGAAAGTTTTGTGGGCAGGGAAATAGATTATCTGTGCCCTCTCAGTATGTGGAAGGCTCCCTGAACTTTGAGGGTTCTATGGGGCTTCATTATATAGTAGTGATTTGCCGTTGGTGATCAACTCAACACTAAGCCTCTGTTCCTTGGTCAGAGATGGGTTTAAAGTCCCAAATCCTTAATCTCCTGGGTGGTTCCATTGAGAAGAAGCCCCAGGCTAAGGTTGAACAGCACCATCTCATTAGCATATAAAAGACACAACAGTTTTGCAAGTGTCAAGGGTTTTAAGGGTAGTATGCCAAGAAAGAGGAGCAGAGACCAAGCATTATTTCTTGTTATAGCCCAAGACATCTCCAAGCCAATGTGTTGGGCAGGCATAGCTTGATTCTAGAAGCTGAAATGCCTGGTTACTGGCTGGGAGAAGCTGATAGGGCTCAGGAGGTTTGAATGGTTAGAGAAGAGTGTAGTCTGGTGTGCACACTACAGCACACAGTAGAAGATCATGAGTTCAATTCATAGCACACGCACACACACACCAAAAATCACAGCGCTTGATGGTGGACAGCTGCCCTTCCCAAAACTGTTTTGCTATAGGGAGTGGAGAGAGCTCTGAGCAGAACCCATTATGACCACCAGACTGACAAATATATAAAAAGCAAAAATGCCTCTTTTCACAGGAGCAGCACTTAAGAGCTTGTCTCTGTCTCCCTTGCCTAATGTCTGTTTGCAGATGAGTGTCTCCACTTCATGTTTTGGTGTCTGAGTCTCAGCCATCCTGTTTCTGAGAGGTAGCAATAGATTAGACAGCTGGCTGTTGTCATTCCCAGCAACTCTGAGCCTGATTCATGTTTGACATTTGTCTTCCTTCCCCAGGATGAGCCTGTGAAGTCACTGGGATCCAGACTCAGCTCCTCACTCAGCAGTGTCTTCCTATGAGCATAGGCAGGTTTCCTGGCTATTTAACTCTTCATCTTCTCAACTGTAAATTGGGACTAATAAAAGACACAAGGAGCAAATGTGAAAATTGAATGAGAAAATACTACAAACTGTTCAACATGATGCTTAGCTTATATGAAGCACCTTAAAACATTAGTAACTACTGTGATTATAATTTTTGAATCTGTCATCTGTAAGGTCTATATACTTATTGAGAAATAACTGAGTTACTATGGGTTTTGCTTCCATTTGAGCTGGAAAGCTTTCTTTTGAGCTGTTTAATTGTGTCTATCAGTTTAACTGAAAGTAGTCAAAATTATACTGATTACCAAATTAGGCCCTCATCCAGTACTGTCGATTTTAAATTCGAGGTGTTACCTACTTGAAGGAAAACCATAGCCCCATGATGTATATGAAGCCTTCATGTGTCTGAGAAACAAAAATACATACTGAGTCTTTGAAGTGAATGAAAGAGAGTTTTCTGTATAGATAAAGACATCTGTGCCCCAGAGGTGCTCAGTTTACTAATCAAGAAGTGATCCAATATCTGTTACTGTTGTTTCTCAGAACAAAATTAGTAAAAAAAAAAATTAGTAACTGCCTGAGAACGCTGCTGATGGACATGAGCAAAAGCAGAGCGGTCTAAGAAGTCTATCAGCTGAATGAAGGGATTTGGTTGCATGTGACTTATGGTGATTTTACCTGGGGGCTTCTTTCCATGTGCTTGGTGTTTCAAATGAAGAACTGGACAAGACATATGGGAAAAGGAACAAAGGGATAGTTATTGAAGGTGGAAAAGAAGTATAGTACACTATACCGTGTAAGAGCTGGCAAGTGAAAAGGCCCTGAGGATAAAGGGAAATGAGTCTTTTGTATTTAGAATACCTGGATTGCCTCCACCTGATTCAAATACAGCATTGATAGATTAATATATTGATTCACACCAGAATGAGTCCTATCAAGAACTCATTTAGTGTCTTGTCAGATGTAAATGAAGGATCAGAAACAGTATCTTTCAACGAGTTGTGCATATATGTAAATGAAGAACTGGAAATACCATCTTCCAGTTCATCATTTGAACCCCAGCAGGTTCAAATGAAGGACTGAGACTAGTAGTTTCTGATTGGCTCTATGCACAGTGCTCAGGAGCCTTAAGCCTGCATTCATTTTGGGTTCAGTGTTCTGTATATTTTCTGCTTTTAGGAAGCATCTCCCTCAACTTGTTGCCCAGAGGTTTTTAACACCTTTCACACCTTCTGGTCAGTTGGTTTTCAGGTTTGTCCCTGCCCTAAACAAGTGATACCTAAAGCTGCTTGTGATAGGAACTGATCCTCAGGTCAAAGTATCTGTCTGTGGATATCAGTAAACTTCAGTCTTCCTGTCTCACTTTGTTCAAGCAAGTGCCCACCACAGACAGAGTTAAAGATTTGCACTTCAAAAGTAAACCTGCTCCTCAAAAAGCTCACATTACACACGAGACAAGAAAGAAACATGCAGAATGTACAGTTGCCCTCAGGAATGCTGGGAATACCGTGATCCCAGATTGCCAGTCCTTTAGATAAGGACTTACTGTTTGCATATAACCAATGCACATCTTCACACATACTTAGAATTATCTCTATATTACTTATAATACCTATTACAAATGCAAATGGTATGGAAATAGTTGTTACACTGTATTGCTTAGGGAATGGCAACAAAATAGTTTTTACATGTTCAATATAAATGCAATTTTTAAAGAATACTTCCAATCTACGGTTGGTTGAATTTACAGATACAGAACCCATGAATTGAGGGTAGGAGTAGTATAATATAAGAAGTTACAAAAAGGACAGTAGAATAAACACTACTTGTGGAATGCTATAGGGGAAAACTGAGAAGGCAACCTTGTTTTAACAGAAGTTACCATAAACTTTACCCATCAATTTCATTCCTTTTATACTGAATAGATATGACCAGAGTATACTCAGGCCTGTGAATATTAAGGCCCTATTTCCAATACAACTGGCTGCTGGGTTTGGAAATGTGGTGTGTATCTTAGAAAACAAAGCTAAATGTATGATCTAGATTACATTGATGTGGTTTCCACTAATACGTAGAGCAAGCTGCAGATAATAAGAGATACATCACCTATTCAGAAATTGATGTCCCTACTACCTCAGCACTAAAACAACAAATTTACATGCTATCAAATTTAAACAATAAAGACATAACTAAAGTGAAGCTAAAAGATCAAAATTAGGTATATCATGTTTATAGTCTATAAGGTATCATAAACATGCAAACCTTATCATCCAAAAGATTTGACTCATAAGTGTATCTTAAAAAATTTGAAACACTGTTGAGTTAGTTTTTCACCACTGTGAGAAGATATTGAGAAGAGCAACTTAAAGGAATAAAAATTTACATTGCATCCTGATTTGAGATGTTTAAGTTCCTGGCTGGTTGGTTCCATTGCTGTGGTCTGAGGTGAACATTATGGTAAAAAGATGTTGGGGAGCAAAGCTACTCACCTTGTGACATCTGGGAAACAGAGAAAAAGAGGGAAAGAGCTGGGGACTCATACACTCTTCCAGTGACCTACTACCCGCAACTAGTCCCCAGTACCCAACAATCATTCCGGTGTGAATTAATCAATGTATTAATCTATCAATGAGCTTAGCATTCTAATGATTTAAGCTCATCTTCAGAAGCCCCACATGTGAGCTCACAAGACTTTCTCAGGACAATTTTTTTTTATCTAAAGCCATAACAACTATAATTTCTTGACTTAAAGAATGATCCTCTTAACCCTGAATTAGCATATTTTTTCTACATATTTATCAGCCAGTTTGTAAAACTACCTTAGTGCTGGTCTGTAAATTATCATGGACTCAAATTTTTCAAAAGAAACTGCGGTTTGCTGCTAATCTGAGGGCAAGGAGAATAAATGGGAGGCACACCACAGTGAGACAGCTCCTCAGGCTATTTGTGCCATATTTGTGCAGGTCTTCTTTAGACAGAAATGACATATAATGTTAGGTAGTGCAGTGGCAGTGTCCTTGGCAGAATTTCTCACTTTTGTTAGGAGTGTTTCGTCACTATTAACTACCCCCAAGTAGTCAAGATTTGGGGGTTTCTTGTATAACATGGGAGCTTTAGACTGGGACAGGCCCTCTAGGTGTGGGAGTAATAGTTCCAAGAAGCATGATGAAAATTAACCGTCATCTGCAAGTTGGAGTCCCTATTAGCCTCACAAATCTAAAGGAAAAAAGAAATTGAAAACCTACTTGTTTTAACTTTTGTTATGGAACTCCAAATCTTCCCTACCTCCAAATAATTCCACATAATAGTCATAATCAAACCAAGAAAGAAATAACCAAAGCATTGTAAAACATTTATATTACTATTGCTACATTTTCTACATACTCAATTTCAATAAAAGAGAGCTGAAATTACACTATCTGAAGATGTCAGTAAGAACCTATTTAATCTATTACATGTCCTTCTGCCCTGTATAACAAAATCTTCTCCAAATTGCAAATTATTAGTATAATGTTTTATATTTTATTTATTTCCTGGGTTTATTTTTCTTCCAGTTCTTATTTTGTTTTAAATATGAGGTTTTTTTTTAGAAAGAATAGTTATGAGTGTCAAAGTGAGTTGCACTAAATGCTACACTCTTCTATTAAGATTGATAAGCAGTAACAAATGGAGACAATTACTTTTATACATATGATTTGATTTTACTAAATGAAACAGATAACACCCTGAGGTCCTTCTGTAAATCCAAAATTAGTTTAAGATAATTAATAGTGGTCTACCAGTTCTATAAAGTAAATCATAGCAGGGAAGGGAGACTTTTATCTTTCCTTCTGCAGAATGTTCATATTTAAAGTACCTTCCAGATACCCTAAAGTAGTAATAGAAATGCATCAATGGGAAGGATTTTAAAATTAGATAGCTGGCCTCTAGAAGATGTCAATGTTCAAGGCATTCACTTATTTAATAAATAATTATCTAACATTCACTGTTTGATAAGACTCTACTTTGAATCTTGACACATGCCAACTAATTTAATTGAACCCCCAAACAACCTTTGAGGAAGGTCTTTATTATTTATATAATACAGATAGCCAGATGCATGGGTCCTTCTGCTCCAAAATGGGTTCTGGACGTGAAAATGTAAACGCAAAAGGAGACCAGGTGTACCTCTGTTATCTTATACTAGAGAATAAGGAACCAGTGTTAGGGAAAGAATGGAAAAATAAAACAAACAAACAAAAAAAAGAACCAGGGAAGAAAATATTGGCCCAAATGTACATTTTCTACTCCGATACTCTCCCTCATTTATGGGCACATTTTTGGTTTTCATTCATAATTTAAAGGTTGGTGTTTATTGGAGACAGCTGCAGAACAGTAAGGAGAGAGCTCTTCCCTTCATCAGTCTTGATTCAGCTGTAGTCAAAGCTCATGAAACCTTCTCATATTAGGAAATGGATTTGTTGCCAAATTCCATGTGAGCATGAACTGTATCCAGTGCAACTTGTGAGTTGTTTTCAGTTCAAAGGTGCTGCAAGTAGTTTGGAGAAGTGCCTGCTCCTCAAAGACCCATGAGAGAGAGCCTGGAGCCTTGGTCTCCATTTCTTGGCACTAGCAGGGGTCTTAGGTGGTTGGGGGTGTCCAGTGAATATGGGGAAACACCAGCATTTTTCTCTTCCTCTTTCATGTCTAGGTCATTAAATGAGCAGTTTTTCTCTTCCATATGCTTGTGCCAGGCTGTAGTGACTTGCTTCAGGCCCAAAGTCAATCATTCATGGACTGGAACCTTCAAAACTATGAGCCAAAATAAACTGCTTCTTTTTTAAATTGACTGGTTCAGGTATGTGTTACAGTAACAGAAGGCTGACAAACATAGTTGCATATTGCGTTTTCTTCTTTTCCTTCTCATTTCTGGGTTGGTAACTCTTCATCTTCTGTATTCTTTATCCTTTAATCTAAGGAAAATAACTTTCCTTGATCAAATATTTCTCTTTCAAAGAAAAAATAGTCTATGGAGACCTTTTCCCAAGATTTAAAATAATTTTCAGAATTACATAAAACACAACATAATAAAATCAAATGAAGATATTAAATTATATACAGGAAAAATGATGTAAAACTAGTAGAAGCTGATAGAGAAACAACATCATTTCCTGTGTGCTCAAAAGTGATGGGAAGCAAGCAGAATTTTTGTCTTCCATCAATCAACATATAAAGGTAAATACAAATAAAATTCATTGTCCTTTGGTTAAAAATTTCTCTTAGAAGAAATTCAGTTATTCTTTGGTACAGAAAGACTTGTAGTTGTTCATATACCATGTAAAGTAGTGAGTGAGAATCATCTGCAATAACAATAGTGCACGTAGCAAGGGGATAGATGCCTTTCTTAAAATGGTCTTCACTGAGCATAAGCAATTCCAACAAAGCAATTATTCTAAAGGCTAATGTGATATGGTACATTTGTTCAGTTCCTTGTTATGACTTGATTTAAGAATAAAATTTAAAGTATTTAAAGAAGATAGTTGAGGATTATATTCTTTTACAAATGCTTGGAGCTTCGATAAGATAATGCCAGTCAATTATGGATAATAGATCTTAATCGAGACTATTTTTTGGGTTAGTTTCCTTACTCAAATCATTGTGAGAGCATGAAAAGTTAAAATGTATGTAATTCCTTGCAGGAGAGGATATAAACTGATGAAGTATTTGATAGATATACATAGAAGATAAGATCTTTGAGTTTCAAGTCACCTCAGGGAAAAATAATTGAAATGACACATTTTGCAAAAGCTGGTTAGGTATTTGCTTTACAAATTTTTAAGCAAGTTATACTGGGGAGGATTCTTTTGCATGCTCATGATGCCTTTACATTTGTTTTTTCTTTCATTTTGTATATGCATGATGCAGATTTTCTGATAAGAGCCCTTAGAAAGCAAATTTCCTTGTCTTTATTTAGAAATAGTAACTCCCTTGACAGGATTTCTTTAGATGGTATTTCTGGCTTAATTGCAAAGTAATTGCATGCAGCACACGCAAGCACATGGTCTTTGCCCTGGTGTCGTTAATACTGTTCCTCTCCCTTTTGCTTCAGTTCTCCACCTTTGACAAAATGGCTGCACGCCAGGCTCCTCTAGCAATGCACTCTCTTCCTTCACTCTCTTCCTTCAGTGCTTCCCCCTCCGCATTTCAGTTCTTTCCCATTTTCTTTCTTTCTTTTTTATGTTTTGATGCTGGGTATTGAACCTTGGGCCTCACACGTGCTCTACCACTGTGCTACACCCTCACACACTTCTCCTTTGCAAAAGTAAATAATGTCAGGAAAGAATGACCTTCAGCAAACCTGCCTTCTGGCATCAGGGAATACCACTCCTTTTCTCAGCTGAGTATAAATATTAATTTTTAAGATTTTGTTTAATGTACTTTGAGATTGAGTTTCTATTTCCCATATCCATTTAAATAGTAAATAATAGTGCGATATTTTTGACCTTGTAACATTAAATGTGTAAGTGCTGAATCTGTTTGAAGTGAGAATTGTTATTTGAGAACATTTGCCAAATTTGAAAATTAAATTTTTATTCATTTCTTTTTCCACAAGCAACTTTATTTGAACAAAAATGTTAACCTTTTGTTATATAAATGGACAACTATGCAGTGTATGTTTGGTTAATTATACCAATTTAGTCATATGACTAAGAACTGATTTTTATTACCCAAAGTTGATTTGTTTCTAAAGTCGTGATTGTGGAACTTCATATCCACTAAAAGAAAACCTTTTTTGTACTTATGTTCTTGTGCCAGACCATAAATACTTTTTTTGTTTTAATAATATAATGCATTCCAGGGATATAAAAAACAGTCAGCATTTTATCTTGTATGTTCACACTTTTATAGGTGCTTACAGGCTTGTATTAGAATAATTTCAATAGAAGTTCACTTTTCAGTAATATTAGAATAGCAAAATCAATTATTGCTGTTAAACTACTCAGAAATGCTCTAAAGGAGATAACTTCAAAATATATAAAGTCAGATTAAGTTTTTGTACAGACGCTGTTTGAAGTTACTAGTAATTTTTCAAATTTTAGATTCATGCACACAGTTTAATTAACAACTGTTTTTGCAGCTTTTTTATACTTTGTGTTAGCAGAGAGTTTTAAAATTTCATAGCCTAAAATACACTATTCTGTTTGTTCAGAATTTTAAGGAGTCAGTCTTGGACATTTATTACAATTCTCTTAGTTCAGCTTGACAAAATTAATTTTCTCATGACCAGTCAGCAAATGTGTGATGGGGGAAAATGTATGAGTCCCAGTCCCTTTAAAAAGACAGGTTTCCTTTTGCAGTTAAACTAAATGGCTAGGAAGGCAAAGAGGCTCTTGGATCCTTCCCCAGTGGAGGATCACTTGAGCCTTGAAGTTCAAGACCAAGCTGGGCAACACAGCAAACCTCCATCTCAATAAATAAAATGAAATAAAATAAAATAAAATAAAATTCTACATTTATATATTAAACTTTTCTAATTAATTGAAGAATATAGACAATAAAATAAGTAGATTTGAGAATGATATAAAATATTACTAAGCACTTGATATTTAAAAGATACTAAGAGTAGTTATCACCTGATTATATCAGTATCACAGTTATGCAAGACCTTATTTTCAAACTGTCAGATTTTTTCTTCTGTGTACATTAATATTCTTTGTGAGATATGAAAGGGTTCATTCACAGTGAATGATTTTTGTAATGATGCTCCATTCTGATTTTCCACATTCCTCCTTACTCATTCTTTGCCCTTTCCTTATGTGAACGTCTCTTCCCTTTCTCTAGTGTCCGCACGAGTCCAGATCATCCAAGCTGAACTTTTAAAGTTCAAGCTCTTCCTGTTCTAACTTTTCACGATGTGTTAATCTTCTTCCTTTTTAATGACATTTGTTTTTCTAATCATTGAAGTAAGACATTTTCAAAACGTTGTGAAGATACAGAGCTATAGGGAAAATGACATAGAACTCCTAATCCTATTGTCAGGCAATAATTATTCATTGGTAGCATGCAGAAAGTTTTTCAATCTTTTTTCTTTTTCTTTTGTTTCGTACAATGCATTACTGTTGGTTCAAGGTACAGTGTTATAGAAGAGATGTCCAAAATTTATGTATCTTGTCCAGCTGAGACTTTCATGCTTACTGATTTTGTCTTCTCTCCTTTCTGTTAAGCCACCCTTCTGTATTCTGAATATAAATTAGCCTATTTTAAGTAGAATCATGTATTATCTTTCTTAAATATTATTTTCTCAATGACTCTTATCAACAATTCAGTTGTTACTTGTCTGAAAATCAGTGTATCTCACTTTCTCACTTCTCATTGGCATGCAGTTTCTCTTTCTGTCTTACTTTTCTTCTTATGGTGAACATTAAATTCTTGCTACTAGGAACACTTCTATCCATTTCCACTAGGCCACCTTTCTTGCTTGAAATGCTCTCTATTTCCAACTCAAGACCTTATTTTATTTCACTGAGATTGTATGGACATACCTGCAGCTTTGTTTTTGTTTCTGGGTGTGTTGGCTTGAAGACTGTCACATTATCATTGAAATTCTCTCCACCAAGAGACCTGTATTAAGGTTCTTGCAAAAGAGTAGTCAAGGATGCTCTGACCAACAGATTCTGGCAGGAGGGACATTGGTCTGCTTTCCAGTTCTGGAAGAGATGGGTGGCTTATGCTTGCTTTCTACAGAGCTGCCCCTCAGTGTACACCATAGCAAATATTAGATAGTCCTATTTTTATTAAGGAAAGACCATAATGCTTTGACTCTAACTTATGTTTCCATATTGAACTTTCCCTAAAGCAATCATTGCCAAAGAAGATTGTAATAAAAACTATTTGGGATAAGGAAGTAAATATTACAATTTGAAATGTTATGTCTTTTTACATAATTAAAAATTGCTAATTAGTGCATCATTTGTATTAGAACAACACTTCTTAATTGTAATATCTTTTTGCAATGTTTGTATAAATATGCATCTGTTTGAGGTACAGTACAAATATTTTTAATGATAGAATTGCATTTTTAAATGTTTGGAAGCCTAAACCACTCTAAATGTGTCTCTACGTGCATAACTATGCTTCTTATAAAAAGAGGTGTAAAACTGGGTATCATAATGGATATCTATTATCCCAGCACTTGGAAGGCTAAGGCAGAAGGATTGCCACAAATTTAAAGCCAGAGCTACGTAGTGAGTCCAGGACCAGTCCAAACTACATAGTTAGAACCTATCTCAAAAAACAAACAAACAAAAGAGGTGTGATTAAGGTCAGTGCAGTACTAGGAGCCCTTGACATGTGGAAAACGCATAAGTAAAAGAAAGGTGAGGCAGCCTCTGAAGTGTGGAGAATGCCTAAGAAAAAGAGAGATGCGCCAAAGTTTCTCCTTATAGAATTCCAAATTAATGCTTCTAATCTGATTTATTCTCTTAAAGTCTAATTTATTTTCTTTTGATACATAAAAAAGTTTCTGCAGAAATGTTTTATAATATCAATATATAAGGTGGAGATATGATGCTTTCTAAATTTTCCTTATTTAAACTGTTACCAAATTAATTTTAAGCATCTTGGGTAAGCCAGTACATATTTGTTTTAAATTCTCTGTGGTGAACTAGCCACATTTGTGAATGGATAGGTACAGGGTTGTTCAGATTAAATGCCATTAGTTCTTTAGTAACAGATACAAAGACATATAAAAAATTGGGGTATAGCTTTGCTGGCATTGCACAGAGGCTATCACCTTTACTTATTGTCCTTTATAATAGTGTCAGTACTAACACTGAATAACAGATACATTTTTGATGAAGTAATTTGAAGCTTGAGTTAGAAAGAATCATGACTAATGTCATGCCCATCTTTACCCTGGAACTTTGATCACTTTTATTTTCTGTATTTCCCAGATTGTTGTCTTTAAAATAAAACTCACCATTTCTCCTAGAATTTTCCCTACCCGCTCCCAACTTTATTCCAAGAAGGAAAGATGACAAAATGTTATCATTTGTCTCCTCAGAATCTGATGGTGTTAAGGAGCTCTGGGTGGTAAAACAGATGGAATTATGCTAAAAGCACATTACCCCTTTTAATGTTTTCTTTAAAAAGCTCCGAAACTTCATCTTAGTAATGAAATAAGCTTTTATGTTCTTGTGAAAGAAATAAAGAAAAATTGTTGATTCTCTCTAACACTTCTGTGGTGCCAGACTGCAAAATGTCCATTTTTGGATCAGTATTGAAAAAAGCTGCATAAATTCCCATCATCCTCAGTGTTATTGATAAGGGAAATAAGTTATATCACGTTATAACATTATTTAAAATGGATTTTTCAGAAGTTTCTGAGTTGCTGGTAAAAAATAGAGAAGATATTATCTGCCTTCACGTTTGGAATGTGTTTCTGCCATTACAATGGTTGATATATGGCATTGTATGAATAATGACTTAGCATGCACATATTTTAAGGTATTATTTTCTCCTATTTAAAAATTAAATTTGTTGAAATTAATGTTCACATTATGTTTCTGGCAAAATGGGGGTAAGGGTTGCCAGTTCTAGATGAATGAAATTTGCTCTTTTGGAAGGAATTTTTGTAAGCTCCTAGAAATAGCAATCAAGTATTTATAAATTCATTGCTTTAGAGGATTCATTTAAGTTTTTGGAACAATAACATTTTACTCTTTCTCATTTGACATAATTAAGAACAATGAAACTGGACATCATTCCCCCTGGTTTTCTCTTTGAACTTAGTGCCATAATGTGCTATGAATAATCAATTTGTACTGACTTTCTGTTCACGTACTAAGATCATTTCAAGCCATCATCTTGAACCTGTTCCTTTGAGATTCCTATTTCTGGGTTCTTTAGAGACAGACCAAAAATTACAGAACTCGAGTATCTATCTTGTAGCCATATTAGGAAAGGTATGACTAGACAGCCAAATAAAGCAGGAGTCAACTCTACACAAGTCTAATAAATTCATTATCAGACCACTATGAGAAAATAATACCCACATGCTAGCATGTGCCTACAGGGAGGAGAATCATGTTGTTATAAAAGGCAAAATTTAAAAATAAAAATCAGCGGTAATTCCTTCATACAAAAGGTGAATAGCAAGGAAGAATATAAATTTTAGTAAGAGTCAAAAATCTTGAGATTTAGCCTGCAATTCTTGTCTCTCATAGGGAAATCTGGATTGTTGATTTCTCCTGGGTCTCAGTCTCATGCCCTAAAATGAGCTTGTTTTATAGGATGGTTGTAGAGGACTAAATGAGGCAGTGTATGTTACAGAGCTATGAGGTTTCCTGTTTTCACCTGAAACTGACCACAATATGCTATGATATGATTTTGTTTTGAAATCTTTCCAGAAAACCTTGGTGCCTTTCTGTCACACCTGCAGCTATCTCCATTGTTTCTTCCCAGTTCATTGTGGAGCAGAGGCCGCGAAAATAACATCACATCACCTTGTTTTGTGTCTTCACTTTGTCTCACTTCATTTTTTCTTCTGTCACTACCATTGAATTGCACTTCACAAAATAAAGTGTCAGTGTTTTACCCTTGCTTCAAACTCTAGGTTCCAGAGTACTTGACTAAGAATGTGTATATGTTAAATTGAAGAAATACAAGGTAGCCTTTTTTATTTTAAAGGAAAAAAATGGAAAAATCAAGAAGCAAACAAATAATTAAAAAAACAACAAAAAAGCAAAATGATGACAACTACAGCAACAAAAAACAATGATGATATAAGATTTCAAAATAAGATGATAGAAATTTAACAATGGTTATTATGTTACATATTGTTATCCTCAAAATATTGCTCAAGCTACCAAATACAGTCATGCAAGATTAATCAAACAACAAAATTTCCCTTTGAGCAGTTTCTTTGCCTTTCAGTATATCTATTGTAACTTTTAGATCTTATTTTCTCTTTCAGTGTTTTACACTAGCAAGACAATATGCAAGTCACTTCACTTTACATATGCAAGTTTGATTTGTTTCACTTACTAGTAAGGTCTCTAGTTGCATCCATTTACCAACAAAAGCCTTGAATGTATCATTCTTTATAGATGAGTAGTATTCCATTACATAAAAACACCATATCTTTTTTATCCATTCCTTAGTTGATGGGCATTTGGGTTGTTTCCAAAATTTAGCTATTACAAATTATGCTGCTATAAACAGAAATGCAATATATCGCTGTGGTATAATGTTTTCAGTTCTCCTGGGAAAATACCCAAAAGCAGAATAGATGGGTCAAATGGAACCTCTAATCCTAGTTTTTTGAGGAATCTCCATACTGATTTTCACAGTGGTTCTATAAGTCTACACTCCCCCCCACAATGGGGAAGAGTTCCTTTGTCCACATAGCCCCATCAGTATTTTTTATTGGTTAATTTCTTGATATTAGCCAATCTTTCTGTAGTGAGATATCTCAGTGTAGTTCCAGTTTGCATTTCTTGAATGACCAATAATGTTGAACATTTTTTCATATATTTATTTGCCATTTGTATTTCTTCATCTGAGAATTGTGTGTTCATCTCAGATGTCCATTTTTTGAGTTGGGTCTTTGAATTTGAGAGGCCTTTGAAGTTTTTTCAATTCTTTATACGTTCTAGATATAAATCCTTTGAGGGACAATTGGCAAGAATCTTTTCTTTGCACTCTGTTGGTGATTTCTTTCAATGTGCAAAATTTTTAATAAGCAAGATCCAAGTTGTTGATTCTTTGAAGTACTTACCATGCAATTTGGTTTTTATTCATGAACTCTGTCTACCCCTATGTCCTCGAGTTTTCTACTTACTTTGTCTTATAGTAGGTTTAGTGTTTCTATCTTAACATTTAGAATTTTGACTCGCTTGACTTTAATTTAATGCATGGTAATAGACATGTATCAATTTTAAGTCTTCAGCATGTAAAAAGCCAGTTTTTTCCAATACCACTTATTAAAGAGGCTGTCTTTCTTGCAGTGAACATATTTAGCCCCTTTGTCAATGATAAGGTGTCTGAGTATGTTTTTAGATGTATCTATATCTTCTGTTCTGTTCCATTGATCCTCAGATCTGTTTTTATGCCATTACCATTCTAATTTTATTATAGCAGCTTTGTACTATAAATTGAGGTCTAGGTCTGTGATGCCTCCTGACTTGCCTTTGTGGCCTAGAATTGCCTTTGCTATTCTAAGTCTCCATGGTTCCATATGAACGGAATGTTTTCTTTATATTTGTGAGGTATGACAATGATATTTTGATCTGGGTTGCATTAAATCTATACAACAGTTTTGGTTGTATGGCTATTTTCACTATGTTGGTTCTTTCTATCCATAAGCAAGGAATATCTTTCCATTTTCTGGATTATTCTTCAATTTCTTTTTTAAGAGTACTGTAATTTTCAATGTATAATTCTTTTGCTTCCTTTGTTAGATTGATTTGTAAGTATTTCAATTTTTTGATGTTATCCGAAAGGGTATGCTTTTGCCAATTTCTCTTTCAGTGAGTCTGTTGTTTGTTTACAGGAATTCTATTGACTTTTAAGTACTAACTTTGTACCCAGCTATGCTGCTGAATTTTCTTATTGGGTCTAGAAGCCTGTTGGTGGAGTTTTGGGGGTCTTCTATGTAGAGCATCGTGTCATCTGTGAATAATGATAATTTAACTTCTTCCTTTCCTGTCTTTCCTTTCTTTAGTTGGTCTTTGTCATGGAAATGTCTTATTTCGCCATTGATTTTGAAAGATAGTTTTGCAGGGTACATCAATCTGTGTTGGAAGCTGTTTTTTTCAGGACTTGAAATATTTCATTCTAAGCTCTTCTTGACATGATGGTTTGTGTTGAGAAGCCTGGTGTGATTCTGATGGATATTCCTTTATAGATGATCTGTTTCTTTACTCTAACTGCCTTTAATATTCTGCTCTTTCCTACTCTTCTGATTACTCCTTTCCTAGCTTTTCACCTCTGGTGGACAACCTGACTATTCATTTCTTTTCTTTATGCATAGAAAAAAATGTCCCTTAATTATTAGGTCTATAATAATTTTCTTTTTCCTCTTTCTTTCTTTCTTTCTTTCTTTCTTTCTTTCTTCTTTCCTTCCTTCCTTTTTCTTCCTTTCTTCTTCTTCTTCTTCTTTTTCTTCTTCCTCTTCTTCTTCTTCTTCTTCTTCTTCTTCTTCTTCTTCTTCTTCTTCTTCTTCTTCTTCTTTGTCTTCTTTTAACAAGTCTTACTAAGCATGGCTTAAGATCCATAATTCTACCATTTTAGCTTCCTTAATAGCTCATTTTACAGTTTTATTGTTTTTATGAATTTGATATTTTTGAAGACCTAGTATTTTACATCCTGTGATTTCTCTCCTCCTTCCAGTATCTTATGTGTGTAGGAAGTCCTCATTTCTGAAAATTTCTGAAAAATAATTTATACAATGATGCTCCATTTCCACAGATGACAAAATGAAGTATCATAAAGATGGCAATTCTTTTCCCTTGTGGATGACAGAAATTTCAGGACTACAGAATTGTTTTGGGTTTTGCTTTTTGTTGTTGTTATTGTTGCTGTTCTTTTTTTTTTAGTTAGAACTAGTAACAGTTTCTTTTTATAGATACTAACTTAGAAAACTTTTATAGCAAGTAAAGTAGTATGGTAGTGGTACAAAATTATGAATAATAAACATAGTCACAAAGGTAAGAAGTATACAAAAGAAATCTTGATGCATGGCAAGTTGGTGTTTACAATGAACAATTTTTAAAAACTTGTCTCACATAACTGGCTCTACATAAAGACAAAGAATACAATTGGTTATTGTCTCACACTAGTTTAAAAGTAAAGCCCAAGTTCATTAAACACAAACTGTTACAATATGAAAATAATTATGAACTCAAGGAAGGGACAAATTCTTAAACAAAATGCAAATAAAAGCAAACCATAGGATAAAAACATGATGTATTTAATTAACAAATTAAGCATATTTGGGTAAAAAAGTTATTTGGAAGAATGAGGAACAATTGAAAAACTAGAGACATTTATCTGCAATACATGTAGATAACCTAGGATTTGCGCTCAAAACATGTAGAAAACTCATTAACACCAAGAAAACCACAACCCAATGGGAAAAAGTAGAGAAAAGACAAGAATAGGCACTTCACATAAAATAATCCCAAGTGGCTGCAAAAATATGAAGCAACTAGAGTCCTTATGCAATTCTGAAAGATGAGTAATTTTGTATAAATAATCTGAAGAGTAATTTAGACATATGTGGTACAACACTTTTACTCCTAAATGTTGATTTTTTAAATGATAAACTTCTTTATAATCAGGACAAAATGGAAGGTAAAGGCCACAGATAAAATATGGTATGTCAATACTGTAGAATACCATGAATGAATAGACTTTTGCTCTGATAATCAACATAGGTAAATGTATCTCCAATAGGTTTACCAAAAACAAATAAATAAGCGATTTCAGAGACATGTATACAATACTGAAACAGCTTGTATAGTAGAAATTGAGCATATTTTCTCACAAAGTTGAAGAATAAAATCATGGACAGAAAGAAGGCAAAGGGGTAAGTGTTTATTAGAAACACAGGAAGAAAAAAGTCTCCTTAGAACCAGGAGAAATTCCAGGAAATGGGGTATCACATGAAACCTTGATTGTGAATATTTTATGAGGGAACAGAACACAGGAATTTATCCAGTGACCACCTATCACAAGTGGCTCTTGTGAATTAAAAATCACCAATTGAAATCAGGCTTTCTATACCACTCAGTGTTCAGAGTTTAAAGGAAACCTATTTTTAAAAAGAAAACTTTTTCTGTATTTTTAATTCCTCCAAACTAGAGACCCTGGCAGTAGATAATGGTTGCAACCCATTGCTGAAGTCTGGGAGGGTTTACATTCCATACTGGCTGAGGAACTTGCTTCCAGCTCAGAGCCCCAGTTGCACTGCCTATTCTTACATTAATTCCTGTCAGTATGGCTGACCACTCAATTCTACATCAGGCCTTTTCTCTAGCTTCCTACCTATTCAAACTAACTATAGTATCTTGCAATATGAAATCACTTGTTATTGTTAAAACTCAGGTAGTAATATATAATCTATGTGTAATATGTTTGTGATTAGTTTTATTTTGTGTATAATATGTCTGTTATTAGTTTCAAAAATGCCTAGCAATTATAAATATCAAATTCAGGATTGTGATTACTATGAGAAAAGTGATAAAGAAACAAATGATATGAGGCAGGACTTCAACAGAATCTCTGTTGTTTTATTAAAAAACATAACTGAAACAAAGCACAATACTAATATTTGAAAGGACTAAGTGTTGGGCATGCATCATAATATCACATACATAATATTGTCCATAATGCCATTGCACAGTATGAAAGGAAACAGGAAATTAACATACTTATTCACCTGAAGATATCCAGTCTTACTCTAAAAGCACTTAAAATATTCAGGTGTTATTTTTACTTACAAAGTTAGAAAAATCTTTTAAAAATCATCACAAAATGCATTGAAATATAAGTCTAATAAGCTTCATTGTAACTGAGTTGTCAAAATTTTTCTGGAAATTAATGTAACAGTTGTTGGACCTTATACCTTTATCCTGGTATTGTTTCTACTTCTGTAACTCTATTATAAGTTCTTAGAGACTCAGTCCTAGATATGTGATCATTATATACAGTTCTTACCCCGTGGTGCCTGGGACAGATAGATTCCAAACTCCTACACAGAGCAAGTAAAAAACTGCAAAGCATATACCTGATGATGAATGAAAAGCAGCTATGTTTATTGAAGGTAACAGAGAAATGAACAGATAAATGGTGCTGGGATGACAGAAAAGGAACGTTGTACACTATCCAGACCAACCAGACTTTTGGGTTAAAGAATAAAAGAGAATAAAAAGGAGCATGTGCTTCAAGTTAGAGTAATATAGAATGCTCATTCCTGAGCTGCTTGAGCTCACATGGGTGGGGATGGGAATGATTTCCTCGGTTCCATTGTCCTACCTGTATTATAGTCAAAACAGTAAAAAGTGACTACTACACACACATCATGTGTGTCTATATATTTTTAAATGTGTTGGTGTGCATGTGTATATTTATATAGTTTGCTAATTTCTTTATTCATTCTTATATCACCATATTAACTGCATAAGGAATAGTGCCTCATGTCTAGTTCAAACTAAATAATTGCAGAATGATATATTATTGAAATATAATAAGAGAAATTTTTCAATGACAGCTTTTAAATTAATGTAGTCATTTACAAAGGAAATAAACAACTTGATGCAAATTAATTCAATGTGATGAGATGAAGCAATGTCAGCTATCACTTTGGAAATGTCACAGAGGGTAGAATACTGTATACCAAGAGCCTAATTAATACCAAAAACAAAAAAGGATCCTCCTGTCCAAAATTATCTAAAATCATTATATTTGGATAGTAAATACTAAACTTTTAAAAATCATAGAGTGATAAAATTTTATAGTACTAGTTCACAGTCATAAAATAAATAAGACATCTAGGTAAGTTTGCAGCACTCACACTGTGCTATTGCAGACAGCAGAGTCACTTACAATTCTTATGCATGAAAATAATGTTAAGCTACATTTTTATGTCTGTGTCTGTTTGGGGGCAGATATATCTATATCTATATATAAATATATAAAGATACATAGAGATATATATTTAAGAGGAAATTCTATGAAAAACAAAACAGATAAGAAAATGAGATGATTTAATTCCTAACTAAAATTAAGTTGACAAAATGGTGTGTAGTCTGGCTAAGGGATAATTCTGTAAAAACAAGCCATTCATGTTCATGAGTATCTACAAATAAGAATGTGACCTGAAGGAAGAAAGAACTATACTGGTAAAATTTTTTTTTAATTAATAGCTATATTAATGTCAGCAGTGTTACTTATGCTGGTAGGATGTGCTATTGATATGGAGTATTAAAAATGGCATTTTAACTCTGTGATCTTCCCTACAACTCCTAAGTCCATCTAATCATGATAAAAAATTCCCATTGTGTGGCTGGGGAAGGTTCTTACAAGTTACTTTCCTGGCACTGCTTCAAACCTTCAAGATCATTAAAAACAAGTCAAGAGGAGCGTAAGGATGCAACCAGTAAATGCAAGGCAAAATCTTGCATTCCATTCTCTACCAGAAAATATTAACTGAAAGCCACAGAAATCTGAATAATGATCAATTTTAGTTACTAACATCTATCAACATTATTAACTCATTGATTACAGCAAGTGTACTCTACTAATTGTGTATGAAAAACTGGCATATGGCAACTGCATTATCTTCTCAATTTTTTTAAGAAAATCTAAGACTTATAAAGCATTTCATATCCTATTAATATACATAATCTTTGTTTTTATGCATCAGTTTTTTGGAACTAAAAAATCTGAAAAGATACAAAGCATAAAAATAATTTGATCATTTCAAAAACGTCTAATATGCATGTATAAATATGATATTTATGATATTACTAACGACCAAGTTGAATTTTGTTTTTCCTTATGTTGTTGAAATTTTTTTTGAAATCAGGAATCAGACTCAGAACCCTGAGCAGCACCATGCTGCTGAGCAGTAATCCTGGCTCTCCTTATGTTTTTAATGGTATAATTTTTTAGCTTCACTATTGACAATGAGGTGGGAGGGGTGGATGTGATGTGTTGAGGTTTGCGGGGAAATCACCCCTTTGATCTTTTATAACTATGATTGATACAGTCTCTTACAAATGTCATCTAGTATATGGTGTTGTGGTGAAAATAGAGAACATAAATAGTGAAAATAGGGGACATAACCTCTTTGGTTTCTGAAACAATAATAATTATTAAAAAGCTTTTTTGAGGTTTCCTTCCCTTCCCCTCTCCTTGCCATTCTTTTCTTTCTTTATTTTTTTTTCTAGAGTTGTGTTGTTCCATGGGTCTGCCAGCTTAGTGAGTGAGCAGACTCATCACATCTCCACTCTGGAACCTTTATAGTAATAGACTGGATCACTTACACCTTTTAATACCTGTAGTGTCACGTGGCAATAATCAATATGGAATCCCCTGAGTGAGAGATATTCCTTCTTAAAATATATCAGTGAAGAAACAAATACTGATGTGAAAGCAAATAAGAGTGAAAATTGCTATATATAGATTGTCTGCAATATTTGGAAACAGTATAAAGGTACTTTTTAAAAAGTATGTTGACTACATTTTCAAGCAATGCACTTAGTGGCTTCATTATCCACAAGATCTCTTTTCAGGAGAAGTCCTCTAAACTGAGATCAAGTGCTCTAAATGGTTAGCTGAGCAAACTATTGAAAATAGAGTACAGAGTTATCTAAAAGTCTGGAAACATGGCAAATAGGATCTCTTTTTAAAGGGAATGGAGAACATAAAAGCTGCTGAGAGGAAATGATGACCAATGTATTAGACAGTGAATAGGCGTTAGACTCGCAGATGGTCTGAGCTCTATGGGCCGTACCTGCAGAAGTGCTGAGGGAAAACAGTCTGGTGGCCTCCTGGAAGTTCCCCATATTTTGTTTGACTTAGGTATAATTAAAGCAAGTAGAGTAATAGTGGATTAGGTGGGCACTCCTTAAAGACCACATACAGCATTTATTAACTACAGGAATTGACCAAACTCTTCAATCTTTACTTGCCTAAATTGAGGAAAAGCTAGCAATAACCCCAGAAAGTCATACAGAGTGGAAAACTAACAAAAAAGGAATCCTTATATAATACCTTGGGAAAGTGCAATTCAGAAAGTCCTAAGAGACTTCTGCATCTAACAATGAGAACAAGGCAGACACAGGATAACCTTCCTCATGTTTTTAAATCCACCAAAGACCTGGCAACGCGAAGAAACTTAAATAATTTGAAAACATGGAGAGTGAATAAGAAACTTCAGCTACTTTCAGTCTCTGAGAAGTAGCAAGAGGTAGAAGCTTCTGATATTGAAAGAGTAAAAAGAAGCCAGATACATTTAAATAAACTTGTAGCATCTGCATGAAAGCACCTGTCGTGGTTGAGGAAACCTGGCTGTCCAAATCTTTACCTGCTCATTTCTATGCCCTTCCCCATCCACTTTCACTGACTATGGAGAGTCTTTGTGAGCACAGGGATGAGGGCATGGCTGGGAAGGTGAGACATGGCTGAGAAAACAGAAACATTTCTTTTTAGAACTCTAGGCTTTTACTCTATTCAAGCCATTAGATGCCAAAGGCTGGAAGAGGAGTAAAGGGTTAGACAGACACCCCCACAGAAACACTTTGGACATAGCCAAGAACAAATAGCAAATATCAAGGGAACATGAGTATTGTGTCATTGCCCCAGATTCTGCAGGCTTCGCTGTGTGCGTCTCATAGTCCTGACAAGTAATAACTGGAAATGGGCTGGGAGAGAGCTTGCAAGGTGCAATAAACTAGAGACAAAGCTATAAAACAAATTCCCCTGGGATGCAAAGAGGATAGCAAAACTATGAAGCAGAGAACTTCCACAGTGAAGAAAACAAGTGACTGGGCTAAGCAAGGAAAAGAACCTGGAGTCTTTCTGGGAATGAGTTCCTAATCTTTATGGAAAGAAGTCCTGATTCTCACCCTCAGCGGTTGAATGAATGCAAAATCCAAAACTCAAATTCAAGAAAGAAGAATTCATCTTTACACTTGCAGCCACAAGTTAGAGGGTGTGTGCATACTCTTTCCCAGGAGAGTACATGGTTAGTTTCAGTCACGGCTTACCTTTGCATATGTACTTCAGCATAAAATAGATAATAACAAAAAATTGGCTAAGCAAGGAAAGATGATGGATAGGCAAGAGAACAAAGAATCAATAGACACCAATCTGGAAATGGTACAAATGCCAAGAATATTAGAGGAACAATTTAAAACATCATTAGTAAATATAACCAAAAGATCTAGTACAAAGGGTAGACCATTAAGTCAGCACATTGCAATTTAAACAGAATAGCAGAGACTTTAAAACAGAACCCAAAGGGAATGCCTTACTTGGAAAATATGAAATAAGATATGAAGACGTCTTCCCATGACTTTTAACAGCAGAATGGATGTAGCTTAAGAAGGAATCAGTGAGTTTTATGATAGATAGGTATAAATTTCCTAAAATAAAACACAAAATAAAAATAAAAAGGTAAAAGCAGACTATCTGAGAATTGTGGGGCAATATCAGACATCCATGACCAGTACAAGTGGAATAGTTTTAGGAGAGAATAGAAAAAAAATTTGAATAAATAATGACTTATTTTTTCACTAAATGAAATTGAGTATGCTCTACAAGTCCAAAAATGTCATTCAACCCCAAACAGGCTAAAACCAAAGAAAACTAAGCAAGTATAAGAAGGATATCCTAAAGGCAACCAGAAATGGAGACACCTGACTCATCAGACCCAAGGCTAAGAGCACAGTTAAATTCACACTAGACTCATGAGGTCAAAGGACAGTAAGACTACATTTCCAAAGTGTTGCGTATACATGTCAACCCAGAATTGTACATCTAGCAATTATTATTATAAAGGATTAAATGAGGCAATTTGAGGCAGACAAACTAAATTGGTTTGGTTGGTTTGGTTTTGGTTGTGTTTTTGTGCTTTTTGACAACCATCTTGCACTAATGAAATGTTGAAGGGAATGATTAGGCTAAAGGGAAATGATGGACTTTGAGACTTATAGAAAAAGAAATAACAAAATGTGTTAGAATATGAGTAAAAACAAAGGACTGTTTCAGGGTGTGTGTGTACGCTTATGTATATTTGAAACAAGCATTTGTTATGCTTTATATCTAGATAATTCTTTCAAAGCCTCATGCTCATGTGTCCATATGTGGGGATTTTGAGAGCTGACTGGATCATGGGTATATGATACTCATTGCTACATTAGTCCACTGAGGCTTATAGCTGGGTTTTATGTTATAGCTGGTGGAAAGAAGTGGGTATAGCCTGAAAGTATATATTCTTTCTACTTTCTTAATCTCTCTCTGCTTCCTGTCTGCTATGCCATGAGCTATTTCTCCTCTTCCATATCACCCCATCTTGCATCCAACTAACAAGGGACTGAAACCTCTATAAACTGTGAGACAAAATAAACCTCTTCTCCTATAACTTACAGGTATCCAGTATTTTGTCTCAGCTATGAGAATGTACCTAAAGCACCACTCAAAGCTTATACATAATAGTGCATTGTGAGACTTATAGTACATGAGCAATGTTATGGTATATATCTAAATGTCCACCCAAACTCTGATGCTATCATAGATGGGGCTTTGGGGAGGTAATCAGGTTATGGATTTATGGACTAGTCCACTGATGAATTTGTAACTAAATGTGATGTTTTAAGATCAAGCCTGGTCAGAGGAGGTAGCTCACTGGGGATGTGGCCTGGAAGACTACATTTCTCCCCCTCCTCCCTTGATCTCTCTCTGGTTTGTATCACTGTGCCATGAGTAAAGCATCCTGTCCATGGCTCTCAGCCATGCCACCTTGCTTTGGAGCCTGCCAACTATGGACTGAAACCTCTACAAACTGAGCCAAAATAAACTTTTCCTCTTTTAAGTTGCAGGTGTCAGATGTTGTATCCCAGTGATGAGAATGTAACTAAGACAAGCAGTATATGACATAATACTTAAAACATCATAAAATATAATTCATTGCATGCCACCTGTTTTCCAGTCAGTGTACAATATCCACTGTAGCTTGAGTAACCCTACACTAGCCCTTATTTTATATTCTAAAAAAACTGAGTCACATGAGTGAAGTAACTTTCATAGAATCACTCAATAGCAAAAATAATTTCAACCTGGCTCCCATCTATTTCAAAATGAATGAAGAAGGTATTAAATGTCTTGCATGATCAGAAGACTTAATAAATTATACTTACCATTCATGGGAGTAATACTCAGCTCTTTAGAAAGAGATAGATCTGTGACTAAAGAGCATTCCCAACCATAGGAAAAGGAAATGATATTCAGATATATGAGGCATACAGAACTGCAGCCAGCTATAATCAAAATAGATCTACACCCAGACATATAATAATCAAGATCCAAGAAATTCAACACAAGAACAGAATATTAGAAGCTGTCAGAGAAAAGAAACAGATCACCTATAAAGGAAAACCCATAAGAATCACAACAGATTTCTCAACACAAACCATCACATCAAGAAGAGCTTGGAGTGAAGTATTTCAAGCCCTGAAAGAAAATAATCTCCAACCCAGATTGATGTATCCTGAAAAACTATCTCTCAAAATTAATGGAGAAACAAGATGCTTCCATGACAAGGAGAAACGGGGGAGTTCATGACCACCAATCCAACCCTACAAAAAATACTGAAGAACATTCTAGAGAGAGAGAACAGTGGCAGAGAGAGCGCACTGAATGGGGCAGACATTGGAATGAAGGGGAAATTAGACAACCAATGGCAGAAAAATAGCATAGCAGAGATGAGGCAGAGAAGGTTGACCATAATCGCTAACATGGATGGCCTCAACACACTAATATAAAGAAACACAGGCAGAGTGGATCAGGAGATAGGGTCCATCAAGATGCTCTGTATAATAAATGTATTTAAACTGAAAGAGGGTTTATGGACTGAAAGTCAAAGATGAGAAAATAATGCTCTATGTGAGAGGGAGCCAGAAAAAAGTGGGGTAGCTCACCCATCAGCTGCAGATTGGTTGGAAAGACATAACACTTTTATACAAAGGAGAACTACTCAGCTATCAGGAAGGAAAACCTTGAGGCTGTTGTAGGTAAATAGATACAACTTGAGACCAAGCTCAGGGGTAAAAAGGTTCAGAACCACTTAGGTAAGATAGGAGTTCGGTGGGATACAAAATGTACAATGTACCCTGTTAAAGTGAAAGGGAAGGAATTGTCTAAAAAGAGAAGGCAGAGGACATTGTTAATCTTGTGTCATGATTTGAAACCCATACTGCTTTCATTGCTCTATTTAGTTTGGTTATATTCTGTTCCAGTTTGTCTTGTCATGAGATTTGATGGCATGGACAGCTGTTCCAAAGATAGCAGGATATACTATTGGAACCATTTTTAATTTCCTATTAACTTAATCTGAAGCCTTGTATTACTTTCATTGTCTTGTCTTGACTGATTTTATTTGAATCTATTTTGTTCGATGGCACTCTTGTCTTGACTGATTTTATTCAAATCTGTTATGTGTGATAGTATCAAGTCTGAGAGTATAGGCAACTACTCTGAAGACAATCAGATTCACTATGATACACAGTCTGGTTTGACTATTACCCTCTTGAAGTCCTATAATGTCTCCAATGTTTTGTTTTTATTGATTTTGTTCTGTACTGCTATGTTCAATTTTATTGTACCTGATGATATGGACAATCCTATTGAAGATAACAAGAGACATCATGGTAACCATTGTAGATCACCTTGTATTGTGGTTTTAGGTCATGTACTATGTCCATCCTTTTGTTTTGAATGATTCTAGTTTGCTTTTTTTTCTCATTTGGTTTTATTTCTTTCAAAATAAATATAAAAAAATAGTGCAATATTCAAAATGGAAGCTTCAAACAAAGGTAACCTACTGAGTTAGTTACCTCAGCCTTATCCAGATGTTTGAGAAACCTGCAGATACAGCTAAGCTCTTTACTATTGCTCAGGGATTATAAGTGAATGTTAATTTTTTTATGCCACTAAGTTTTTGGGTAGGCTATTATGCAGCAATTGTTACCTGGACCATACAACTAATTGGACATGATCTATGAAACTTTGAGAACTAATAGTAAACACTCTATATATTAACTCATTGCAATTTTGTGTATGATTTTTTATTATATTTGTAAATTTGTCTTAAAGCCTATAATGTGATTTAAATTCCTTACAGGTAAACAATTGTATTTTCCAAGTATGTAATTTAATATAAATTGCACAAAATAAATATTTAGAAAATATATTTTGAAATAAATTTCCTAATTCTTATTTCTCAAGATGTTTGCCACAGATTGGGTAGCTTTGATGGATGCAAAAAATACACTATTCTATTAACTATATTTTCAACCAAATAATTGACACCAGTAATGAGAAGGTATATCTAAAATCAGAGGTTTTTCTGTATCCACAAGACATGCTAATTAGAAAAAAATAATTTAAATCATTTCAGAGAAATTCAATGTTAACTCACATCTCTATTTCCAGTAAATATTACTTGATTGGCAAAATTAAAATTGGAAGATTTGAGCTGAGTTTCAAGGCATGAAAAGAAAAGAATACTAAAATCAAGGAACTTATATTTTATACTTAATAAACAACACATAAATTCTGATTTTTATATATACAGTCTGTTTCTTCAGGTCAGTATGTGATATGTAATATTCAATGAATCAGAAAGTTAAAATAACAGATTAAATGACTTGCTTCAGTTAACTTTGATACTATTCTACTTAAACTGATGCTATTCTTAATAGCAAATTCAAAACCAATTGCAATATTCCTCTAAGTTATTACAAAAATACCTTGTATGATAATTTAGCACATGCAAAAGCTTCATTTATTTGATGGTCAAAATCTCAAAAACTAACTTACTCAGCTCCAAAATATAAAATTTTATTAATATCAAACATAATTCTGAATATTTAAAATAACAATTATGAATTTCAAAAAAGGGATTTTGTATGTAATATATTAATTTGTGTTGTGGCTTTTTAGGATTACATATTCAAGATCATGAAATAGTTTAAATACTTTTCTATTATCAAGACATGTCCTCACTTTAAGTCTCTGGGTATTTTTTACTTTTTTATTAATACATATTTGCACTGTAGGGGATTCACTGTACATATACATTCACTGTGGAAGATTAGTACAAGTACATAACAAATTTCAATTCCCTTAATTTTTCCTGAAACTGCTTTTATTTTTCAAGCATCAAATTCATCTCTTTATGACCTTATAAAGTTAATTATTTTGGGTACCAAGAATTGAACACAAGACCTTATGCTTTTCAAACAGGCACTGTGCCACTGAGCTATATCCCTGGCTAAGTTTTAGATAGATAGATAGATAGATAGATTGATTAATAGGCAAAAGAAACTAGATTAATAGGCAAAAGAACATATCAAACATGTAACACAATTATACTAAGTCAAGGACACTTAAAGATACATTGTCTGCACTGAATTATAATACTTTTTTTCTTTCTCTTTTTTCCTATTATCTTTCATATACATATTTTTTTCATATATCACAAACAATGCAATATTTAAAGTTTCATGTTTGAGTTACTTCATTTAACATTATGGTCTCAAGGTATATTCATTTTGGTACATTTATCTGTTGATGGGCATATTGGCTGCTTCCAAGATTCCACAATTATGAATTGTGCTGATATAAATATAGGTAGGCAAACTTCACCATATTATGATGTCTTTAACTCCTTTGGCAAGATACTTGGAAATGAAATAGCTGAGTGAATTGGAAATTCTATTTTTAGTTGAGTTTTTTTCTTTGAGGAATTTCTACACTAATTCTTATAGTTGTTATATCTGTTAACGGTCCAACAATAAAACAATGGTTCATTTCTCCCAACAGCATGTGCAATATTTGTTACTGGTTGATTTCCTGAAGGTAGTCAGTGAGATGGAATCTCAGTGTTATTTAAATTTACATTTCTCAAATGGTCAGCCATGTTGAACATTTTTTCATTAATTTATTGACTATTTGTATTTCTTTATCTGAGAAATAGCCATTCATTTCAGATGCCCATTTTTTATTTGGTCTTTAAATTTGGAAAGGGTGTAAGTTTTTTGAATTATTTATGTATTATAGATATTAGTCCTTTCTCTGAGGAGCACCAGGCAAATATATTTTTCTATTTTTTAAGTAGTCTCTTCCTGTGACAGCCATTCTTGACTTCCCTAATGTCTGATCTTGAAGACCTGAAATGCCCTCCTCGTCCTCCTCAGATCAATTCCATACTATGTTATTTCATGTGAATTCCCTGTATGTGACAATATGGACACCTATTTGGAAGAAAACAAGTATCAATACGATAGAGAGTGAATATCTCCGATTGTCTAGTTTTGAAATTTATGTCTCTTACATTGCTTTCTTGTGATCCGCTTTGCTCTGTTTTGTTGTGTTTAATTTTACCCTATTGATATAATTGCATGTATATTTGAGTGGGTAAGATGGATGACCATATTGCTGTTTTTGTCAGATCGTGGAGCAGAACTGTTAACAGTCTCACTGTTTGAATGTCTACTTTACATGTTTTAACTTTGTAATTTGAACAA